>JANIWM010000041.1:0-40426 GCA_030555655.1 Starmerella floris
TTATCACGTGCGCTTAGCATGCGCGAGGTCACCGGTTCGACTCCGGTATCGTCCATTTTTGCTTTTTGCTAAGCACATCTTTATATTGTAATTGCGCACACGCCACCCCTGATGTAGGTTTCGAATGTCGATCCATATGGTACATATTGTATGAGACTACAACTTTCCACAGGGTGATTAGTCGTCGGGCGATTGGTGTACCCCTGATGTAGGTTTCGAATCGATCCATATGATACACATTGTATGAGACTACAACTTTCCACAGAGTACTTAGTCATCGGGCGATTGGTGTAGTTGGTTATCACGTGCGCTTAGCATGCGCGAGGTCACCGGTTCGACTCCGGTATCGTCCATTTTTTGCATTGGGCAGCTCTTAAATGCATCTTTTGAAATTTATTTTTGTTCAGTATACTTTTAGAATGGAGTATCTGCTGAGAGTTACGAATTCCACAGTTCATTTAGGTGATTCCGACAGCTTTTTTTCTTATATTTACCCAATAGTATCCCTGCTCACGGATATGTCTTTGTGTTGGTCAGACATCACAGACAGTATTAGCTTTCCTCGTCTACTTAGATTCGCAAATCAGATTTTTTCATGGCTTATTATTACATTTGAAGCGATACACTAGGTTGAAATTTCCTTGGCCCGCGATTCACCGTGCCCGGATTGTAGCTTACCACACCCGGAGTTTGTACAGAGTGATTAGCCATCGTACGGGTTAGTGGGCATATAGTCCGCGTTAATGGCGTTGTCTATCAAAGCAGAGAGTTCTGGATCAATTTGTGTAATACTGAATAAGGAAACATGTTAATGCGAACAAAAAAGATAAGATCGATGAAATCGAGCTGCAGATCCAATGGGAAGGTAAGAGTAAGTCAGTGCCCAGCACGACACGACACGACCTAGGATTATCCTCGATGGACATTTTAATATATTTGTTAACAAATCAATCCGGCTTTCACGACACGGGACAAGCCATTGTGTGAGCAGCTCCTAAAAACAAGATCAATGAACGGGTGAGACTCACATAATGTCAGGAAGATCAAAGGCACATGTGTTTTAGTTCAATTTCAATTCAATTTATACATGCTCCGCAAATATCATTGCAATTTGAGGATTGGAAGCTTTTTCAGCAAAGAATAGAGGATACACGATAATACATAGCAGAACATTGTGCTATGACTGACGCTGAGCTCGTAACAAAAACGAAACTCTCAGTAGAGCCAACACTGTGAAGGGAAGCAAGATAATAAATGGGCGTTACCGTATAAATAAGGCCAGGAGCCATTATGACAGCATGCTTGACATGAACAACGTAGTACACAGAGATTCCACTGATAGACGGCCAACTTAGCACAGTGAAACGCCAGCAAATGCTCCACAACGTATAACCTCAAAACCGGTATCGTACTCAGTTACTGGAACAGCGAATTTCCCACAAACAAAATATCGGTGGCATCAATTCAGAATCCAAATACGTAATAACTAAAAATAGCAGAAGCATTCAGTGAGCAGAAATCAAGACTAACAGGGCAAACTCCGCACACCGCCCAACATAACAACGTAAATGAATTTTAGTATTAATTTATACGAGTCAAAACAGCTTAGACCTTCATGGACTTAAGGCCGTGCTTCCAGAAAACGACGTAAGGAGTAACGCCGTCCTCACGCCAGTTGACAAGAGGGACCATTCCATCAGGGTCCATGGACTCACCAGTGAAGAACTCGTAGTCCTTGAAGTTGGCGATGATCTTCTTGACGTAGGCAGCGGCACCCTTCTCGAAAGCCTCGACCTCCTCGGGGTTGTGCTCCTGAAGGTAGGCCTTGACCTTCTTCATGTAACCCTTGATGTAGCCGACATAGGACTTCTTGTCGAAGGAGGTCTCCTGGAGACGGGAGTTGTAGACGACGTTGTTGACCTGGATGGTCTCGTCATCCTCGACGCCCTCATCACCGCCCTCAGCGCTGGGGTTGGCACCAATGTCGACATCGGCACCGGGCTTGACCTTGATCATGGTAGCATCGACCTCGTAGACGACACCGTCGACCTCCTTGAAGTCGAAGGCGCTGGAGAGAAGCTCGTCGTCAGTGATAATATCCGAGTAAATCAACATTGTGGTGGGAAGGCAGGGATGGAGAGGAGGAAAAGAGCTGGCTGGCCAGGTTGGAGGAAAAAGGGAAAATTTAGTTGGTGATATTCCTTGCCCTGGAATATACACCTGTCTTTTTTTTCTGCCTTTCCCTGCCTGAGTGACACCCACGTGATGACTACCGAACACTGTGTATGCCCCCCACATGATTCGATTGCATGCGGTGCTTGCAGAACATGTCATGATAGCAAGACATTTGCAGCCAGAGTGACGGAAATCCGATGAATCAGGAAGCTTATAGTTCTTAATGGTTTGTGAAGGACACTATCTTGGGGGTTTGGCGGTCTGCTAGCAGAAGGTGTGCCATGTATCTCGTATACACATATCGATCAAGACTGTCTGGGTGGATATTAAGGTATAATGTTCTGTTTTATTAATTGCGATGGTACCGGTGATGACAAAGAATAAGGCCTAAATGGCTGGCTTCAATTACGAGGCTTCTATTCAGATATATGATGATGTGTACGACAAGAATCGGGTATATTTTAGAGCGGGGTATATCATAGTTAGTAGAAGTCGTTCGTCCCTCGAGCAACTTCGTTCGCATACTCAATTGGAATACGCTTTCGAGGAGAATCACACTGGCCTAGATCTTCTTCGGAATATGAAGTCTTGTGATTGGGCTATACAGGATAGCTAGAGTTCGAGCATGGTGCTCCTCATCTGTGGATGGCAAGATGACCACTGGTCGAATCTAATGAGGTTAAACGAGCCGCTCATCGAGGAGTCAGCAAGACACAGCGATCCTTCTAGTGTGTTCTTTTTTAATGTATCTTCTTCTTTCTCAATTCAGCCTGGATGACTGGTCGAGCGGCCGGGGGTAGTGCGTTTAGGGCTGTGGGTTCATTCTCGATGCGGAAAGTGTTTAGGGCAGTACTGTTGTGATTCCATATGCGGCTAGCGCCCGGCTATTTCGGGAAGGAGTCAGTCAGACTGGGGCTTCTTGACTTCGGGTAACAGGGAGCCCATGCGAGACTTGTCGCTGGGATACCAGGGTTTTCAGGATTGGTTGGGCGTTTGGTTCACGACACGCCTGCAAACCGCCATACCCTCACATAGGTAATATAACTATGCACGGATTTATTTGTTCCTTGATACACGTATACAGACACATTCACGTATTTAGACATACACCCTCATACATATATACAGGTATCAAGACAAGGACAAATATCAAGGTACAAATGCGGGTGTCACGTACGGATTATTCGTCACGGACAGATTCTCGATTCCCCAGGCCCTGGTGAAGTTCAAACAGCATGTTCCAACCCAGACGGCAATGCCCAGCGGATGAGCACCCTTGCAAAGCCGTCATACCGAGCCGTTTTGGGAACGTGATAAACAAACCCGTTGAGCCGAGACGTGCAGCGCGTTGGGCGCCCGGGACCTAACCCCGGGCGTGTCCCTTCCCCCAGTTCTTGTATCGTCCTGCACTGCCGACAGTTCGGGAGCGCAAAGATGCTGGCATCGCTCACTGCAAAGGCCGTGCGCAGGGGCTGGCCCCCCGCTGTGTACGCACGGCTCGTGTCGCAATTAAACGACGGCGCGGAGACCGGCGACAGCGCCGCCGTGCTGGCGGTGTTCGACTCGCTGATGGCCGACGCCCCACCGAACCCCATGCTGCTGGAGTACGTGGCCACGCTCAGCAACGACGTGCACGCCCTGCTGCCGTTCCAGACCCTGGTGGCCCGGTTCGCCGCCGAGCCCGCCGACCGGCGCCCGCCGACCAGCAGAGACCTCATGGCCTACCTGGCCCGGGGAGGCATGGCCAAGTGGAACCTGGGGGCCCTGGCCGAGGACGAGGGCCTGCAGCGGGACCTGGCGGCGCTGCTGGACCAGGCGCTGACCGGCAACCCGGAGGCCCGGCTGTTCATGCTGGCCATCACCAAGCAGATCGGCGGGCCCGTTCCGGCGCCCCTCCGGGCCAAGCTCGCGGCGCTGGGCGCGGCGAGCCCGCTGAGCCCGCTGCGGGCGGCCGCCTCCGACGAGGGCGACGCCCCGGAGTCGGTCCAGCACGCCAGCAGCCGCTCGGCCCGCCTGCTGTGGCTGGACTGGCTGCTGAGGACCGCCCAGCACCTGGAGTACGCCGGGGCGCTCAAGCCCCAGATCGACCTGCTGTGGCCCGGCGACCGGGTGTCGGTGACGACCTACGAGCTGTGCGTGACCGCGTTCGACGTGGTGGCCGCCCAGCTGGCCGGAGGGCCCGGCGGCTCCCCCGTGGTGCTGGCCCGGCCCTTCATCACCCACCGGCTGCCGCTGGTGCTGCGCGACATGGCCCAGGGCGAGTCGCTGGACGGCGTGATTGCGCGCATCCTCACGACGCTGGACAAGTCGGTGGTGGAGGCCGTGGAGGCCGGCCACCCCGGGCTCCGGGCCCGGTTCGGCATGGCCTGCAGCGACCTCGGGCTGTGCGACCCGTCGGTGCTGCACGTGCTGCACCGCAGCCACACGCCGCAGCCGCCGCCCCGGGAGATGCCGGCCGCCGCCGCCCTGCTGGCCCCGGACTACGCCTGGGCCCAGTTTGCTGGCCTGGACCCGGTGAGCCAGGCCCACGTGGCCGGTGCGTTTGTCGAGGTGGTGCGAGGCACCGGGCGCGCCCCCGGCGCCATCACGCGCCACGCGCTGGCCCAGCACTGCGCCCAGCTCTACAACGACCCGGCGCTCATGGACAGCCTGGTGGTGCACATCAGCGTGCGGGACCTGGTGGAGTCGGTGAGCGCCCACGCCGACGCGGCCAGCCGGCTGCCCGAGGAGGACGGCGGGTCGGGGCTGGTGTACTCGGACCTGGGCGTGATGCTGGCGGCGCTCCAGGCGTGGAGCGGGCGCTACCGCTGCGATCTGCCGGCGTCCAGCTGGTCGCGCCGGTTCATCGGGCGCCAGATGTTCGGCAACGTCGTGGACCTGAGCCCCGAACAGACCGAGCTCATGGGCGCGTGGGTGGTGGGGCTGTTCTCGGGCTCGGGCAGCGGCATTGCCGACGAGCTGCTCAAGCCGTTTGTCGAGCTGGCCGACGTGCTGCCCGTCCTACTGCAGCAGGCGGTGCGCGCGTACCGCTCGGCGGTCATCGACCGGGAAACGTTCAAAAACGGGCTGGACTACTTTTTGCAGCAGTTCTCGGTGACTTTGTTCACGCCGCTGGCCCTGCGCGTCTTCGACAACGACCTTCTGGAGGGCCTCCACCCGTCCACCTCCTTGGAATGCATCATTTTCTTTCTGGCCAAGCTTGCCCCCAAGCGCGGGCCCGAGTTCACCATGGCCAAAAAGATCATCGCCCCAAGGCTAATCAAACAGCTGCAGGCCATTCCGGACCCGCCCGCCGACACCACCACCAATGCGGGGCTCAACAAACCCCCCAGCCAAACCCCGATCAACAGCATCATTAACACCAACAACAGCAGCATCCGCAAATTGACCGACGAGCTGGTGCCCCTGATCAAGGACATTCTCAAGCAGATCGGCTGCGACGAGCCGGCCAAGCCCACGCCGCCTACCAGCTTCGCGGAAACGGTGACATCGCGCACCGCGTTGTTGATGAATTGGCAGCTCAAGCCCCAGGGCGTGCCGTGCGTGCCGGGCTTCCTGATCAGCACCCAGGTGAAGCCGGCGCTGGGCGTAGAAAAGACCCGGGCACTCGTGCAGAAGGTGACCCTCAACAAGACCCAGAGCTCGCTGGAAACCTATTGGGCCCTGTTGTTTGCCGACGGGCTGTGGCAGGGGCCGCCGCTCATGCCGGCCCAGCCCACCGCCACGGGCAAGGAGATGGTGGCGCGCGAAATGCTGGACAAATTTTTGGCAGTGCTGCGCCGCATTGCTGCCGACGGCAAGCGACCGCCCGTGGTCATCGGCTCCACGGACAGCGACGCGCGGCAGACCTCGCCCGGGGCTGCCGATCCCCCGCCCGTGCCTCCTGCCGAGCCCGTCGTGGACAAAGAGCTGGAGAATGGGGCGCCCACGGGCATGGACAACGGCGATGTGGTGATGACCATGAACGCCGAAGAGCACAGCACTAATATGGAAGGCGGAGATGGGTTGGGCAACGGCACCGGCAATGGCAGCGCCGGACCCACTCAAGACAATATGACGATGACCGCCGAGGGAAACATGAACTTCGGCAGCCAGTTCGACTACGGGTTCGACAACAAGCAGGATTTCGACGGCGACTTCTCAAAACCTATGAACCTGGCCGATCTGGACTCAGCCATGGACTTTGCTTGGGACTAATTAGCCTCTGTACAATATATACTCATAGACCTGTAAACGATACTGCGAGCTTCAGCGGCATTTGTATGCTGATTGAGGTGGAAGGTGAACTTAGACTGGGCGTCAAGGGACAAATAACTAAGGTGAGTATATTTGTACCCAACCTATTGATAAGATGAGTAGCCGAGTTTGCCAGAATGATGGCTTAGGTGACTAGAGATTTGTACCCACACCATGACAAAAATGATCAGCCGAGCTTACCAGGATGACAACCAAGGTTCGTAGTCAGTTGTGCCCAGCCAATTGACATAACTAGCCAACTGTACCTGTGGGATATCTTCGCGAGCAGTCAATGGTACCTGAAACACAAGCATCGAGAGTGGACAGCTATATCGATTATCAAAATGACATACCCATTTCACCTGGACTCAACAAGAGAAAAGCAACCCTTGACTGGGAATCAAGGCGGAAGTAGAATTTATCTTGGCCGGATTGGGAAAATGTCATTCTTCACAAGATTAACAATTATTATGAACTGAATATCGCACTAGTCCGTCGATTCTTAGCCTCTTCTGGATCCGCGATATTTTTGACATGTTATTAGATCGGGACTAAAGGGAAACCGTACATTAGCGGCATCGCTTCAAGAAATTCTGCAGTTAGGCAAATTAACTCTACATTACATCTTGCACCATAATAATTCCGGATAAAAACATTAGGCCGCGGCGGGCTCCGGGTAAACAGCACAAGTGATCAAGTAGATTTTATTGATAGATTATATCGTTATGGAATGCCCGCTAGATTTAGCGGCGGGTGGCGAAAGCCTTGGTGACAACGCGCTTGAGGTTGACCTCGGCCTTGCGGAGGTCGTCAGCAGAGGCATCCTTGACCTGCAAAGCGGCCATGGCGTCAGACATGGCAGCCTCGAGCTTCTCCTGAGCGTTCTTCTTGAGCTTGGAGGCGACAGCAGGGTCGGTGATGGACGAGTCGATGCTCTGGATGTAGGACTCGAGGTGCTGCTTGGCCTCGTGGCGCTTGGCAAAGGCCTGGTCCTGGGCCTTGAACTGCTCGGCCTCGTTGATCATCTTGTCGATGTCGTCGCTGGTCAGCTTACCAACAGCGTTGGAGATGGTGATGTTGGCAGAGCGGCCGGTGGACTTCTCGCTGGCGGTGACCTTGAGAATGCCGTTGGCGTCGACCTCGAACACGGCCTCCAGCACGGGCTCGCCGGCACGCATGGGGGGGATGCCCTGCAGATCGAACTCACCCAGCAGCGAGTTCTCGCTGCAGTTGGTGCGCTCGCCCTGGTACACGGGGAACTGCACGGTGGTCTGGTGGTCGCCGACGGTGGTGAAGGTACGGCGCTTGAGGGTGGGCACGGTGGTGTTGCGGGGCACCACGGGGGCGAAGATGTTGCCCTCCATGGCCACACCCAGGGACAGGGGCACGACGTCGAGCAGCAGGATGTCCTCGGCACCCTCGGTGGCCTGGCCGGTGAGGATGGCACCCTGGACGGCAGCACCGTGGGCCACGGCCTCGTCGGGGTTGATGGACTTCTCCAGCTTCTTACCGCCGAAGAAGTCGGACAGCAGGCGCTGGACCTTGGGGATACGGGTGGAGCCACCGACCAGCACGACCTCGTCGACCTTGGACTTGTCGATGCCGGCGTCCTTGAGCACCTTCTCCACGGGCTCGATGGTGCTCTTGAACAGCTTGTCGTTCAGAGACTCGAACTTGGCCCGGGTCAGCGTCAGCGAGAAGTCCTCGCCCTCGGCCAGCGAGTCCACCTCGACGCTGGTCTGAGCAGCCGACGACAGGGTGCGCTTGGCACGCTCGGCGGCGGTGCGCAGACGGCGCAGGGCACGGGCGTCGCCGGAGATGTCCTTGCCGGTCTTCTTCTTGAAGTCCTCCTGGAAGAAGTTGAGCAGGTTGGTGTCGAAGTCCTGACCACCCAAGTGAGTGTCACCGGCGGTGGCCTTGACGTTGAACACGCCGCCCTGGATCGACAGCAGCGACACATCGAAGGTACCACCACCGAGATCGAAGATCAGAACGTGCTTCTCCTCCTCGGTCTTGCCGGCACCCAGACCGTAGGCAATGGCGGCGGCGGTGGGCTCGTTGATGATACGCAGGACGTTGAGACCGGCAATGGAGCCGGCGTCCTTGGTGGCCTGACGCTGGGAGTCGTTGAAGTAGGCGGGGACGGTGACCACGGCCTTGTCGACCTTCTGGGCAAGCTTGGCCTCAGCAATCTCCTTCATCTTGACCAGAACCATGGCAGAGATCTCCTGGGGGGAGAAGGTCTTGGTCTCACCCAAGTACTGGACCTCGATGACGGGGTTGCCGTTGCGGTCCACCACCTTGAAGGGCCAGCTCTTGATGTCGTTCTGAACGGTCTGCTCGTCGAAGCGGCGGCCGATGAGACGCTTGGCGTCGAACACAGTGTTGGCGGGGTTGAGGGCGGCCTGGTTCTTGGCGGCGTCACCGATCAAACGCTCCTTGTCGGTGAAGGCGACGAAGGAGGGGGTAACACGGTTACCCTGCTCATTGGCAATGATCTCGACGGCGTTCTCGTAGGTGGCCACACACGAGTAGGTGGTACCCAAATCGATGCCGATGGCACCGGCGTAAGTTCCCTCAGAAGCAGACATTAGTACTGGTGGTTGTTTCTTCTGATGATACAGGTTATAAGAGGGAAGGCAGAAAAAAATTTCAGTAGATTTATTTCAGAGTGCAAAAATCCTTCAACCCTCGCCCGGTGCACGTGAGCTGGCCCCGTCCCAGGAGACCGCCCCAAATGGCAAGACCCAGGGCAGCCCAGCCGTTGGGCTCTCCTCCTCCCGGTGAATAATTTCTTTTGGGCAGCAGGGCTCACCCACCTAAGCAGTGCCTCCCGCCTAATTAGCAGCTGGCAGCTCTACATTGAGGCCGTCCGGCCTATGATAACCACCACCTGCTCGGAAACTGAAAACTCAGAACACGGATACATCCCATCATTCTTCACAAATTGCTGTGATCTTGGCAGCCAAGAATCACCGGATATTTACTGTAAATAAACACGACTTTATCACCAGCACTCGTTCGTCACGGATTCCTCATTGCCCGCGAACAAACCCTTGATACTGATGCTGATACGGGCTTCCAGTACCTAACTGATTGCACCCATTGACACATCACCTGACAAACAGCATCCAGGACTAGTATTTCCAGGAATTCTGAGCTAGATCAGGATCCAGGTGGCTCCGTTAAGACAGAAAAAACAACGTCCTGGTCAAGAATTCGATGATTACTAGCCTTTGTAAGGGAAACCCCAAGCTTCCACCAACCAATAGCATCTACCTAATTAGCAATCAGCACCTTCTTCAATCGCTAACAAATGGCTACCCTCATCTTACGGGGAGGTGCGTTACGGTTACCGCCTAAGTACAATATACTAGTATCCGAATATCAATTTGTCACCCTTATTCATGTACATCCCTTAAATAATAGTGACCCTTACCAAGATTTAGTACACGACCCAACACTGGATCCGCCATGCTGGGTTTTGTTTTATGTTGGGGGTGTAGCGAGCGCTGTATATGGCCACACCCGGGAAGCCATACATAATTGTAGTGTGTTCCCAACGAGGGTGAAAATTGGGTTGCTACTACACCATTCTATTTATAAGCTTCAAACCGCCATGATACCAAAAATAAATTCGTAAACAGCAGTGAAAACATTAACGCACGCCCTTCCCTCCATGTATGCCACATCAATGAAACAACCACCGTATGACTAGACCATGCATCTGGGAAAATCGCAGTATTATCTCATCTTGCGGGGAGCCGGCGAGCACGTTCCCTTCAGTAGCTTACCAAATGCCTTAAGCATTTCTTTCATCCTTGACAGCCTTACCCTTATGCATGTTTACAAGGGATCGGGTTTCGCAAACAAAACGGCAGTACCGTGCCAGAGCATAAGCTGTAGTATGGTAGCTACCATCTCGCGACAACAAGACTATATTATTTTTCATATGTAGTACGTACGTGCCATTCCCCCCACTCCTTAGTTCCGAACCAGGACAGGTTTGGGGTAAGACGGGTGCGCGATTTATTACTGTGCATGCGAATTTGACTATGAAACACCTGCCCCTGGATAATCGGAGGGATAAAAAACAGGATTTAGCGTACTTGACCGAAACCTTTCTAGATTCCTTCCCGTAAATTCGAGGTCAAGTAAGGAATTGAAGCCTTCGTGGCCGCTGACAACCCGTTTTGATGCTCCTATCGAGAGTTTCCCAAGTATGTGTCAGATTGATGCTTGAATTCCCCTCGCCCAGATAACCCTCTTGTCCCTAATCTATGCATGGGAGCCGCAGCTGGCCGATCTACGCCATCGGGACGCTCCCCAGCGTAACATAGCTGCCTAGTGTTCTCGATACCCCAAACTCGTAACCAATTCGGGTTGTTTCAGCGGGTACTGTCAAAACACGCGCGACCACTAGCACCCGGAGCCAGCGGAGCTAGAGCCACGGGAGTCCGATCTACCCGAGCCAGAGTCACCGGAGCCACAATTACCGGAATCAGAATTACCGGAGCCGCAGTCATCGGAGCCCGACAAACTAAGGTAACCGGAGCCATTTGTGCACACGATAGGAGCCATGAACATTTTCGCCAAAAATTCCACGATCGCCGATGAGCTGTGCATCGACATTTTCAATGAGCCCGAGTTCTACACTTCGGGTGACCGGGTGCGCGGACAACTGCTGGTGTCCCGCAAGTATTGGCAGCAGGTTTCGGTTGAAGTGCTGCTGATCTGCGAGGAGCACGCAGAGCTCAACCCGCAGGATGTGGCCACACCAGACGCCCGATTCCGCCGTTGCACCATTGCGGGCGACACGCTGGAAGGCGAGCCCTTCACCGACGAGGACGGTGACGGCGGTGGGATGTTCCCGTTCGAATTGCCTATTCTCGACGACCCCCGGGCTCCGTACCTACTGCCGAGCTTCGAGGTCGACTCGGGCGATCTCGGGCTCACCAACGCCATCCGCTGGCTCGTAGAGGCCCGCGTGGTCTACAAAGGCAAGGAGATTCGCGACGTGCACGAGATTGTGGTGATTCCCTCGCGGCCATCGCGCGGCGGCGACTCCATGCGGCTGGTCAGGCAGACGGTGGAGATGCGAGCCTACGAGCCCAAAAGCGCAAAAATGCCCGGGTTTCTCGTGAAGCGCGCCCAGTCGTTTCACACCGCCCAGGTCTCGGGCGTGCTCAGCGTGCCCGAGGCTGAGCTTGGCCAGTTCCCGGCCACCCTGCCCTTGAAGTTCGTGGTGCTGGTCACCCCACACCCCAGTTTACTGCGAATTACCAAAATATACCTGCAGCTGATAACCGAGATCTCAGCGGAGATCGACGGTGAGTCCTCGTCCTTCACGGTGTTTGAGAACCTGCGCGCCGCAGATAACTTGGACATTCTGCTCAACAGTGAGCACGTTGATCTCACCGAGCACGTTTCGGGCGTCAGCATAGAGAATACATGCTCGAGCTTCGCCGGCCGTTGGCTCAAGATGCGCCATCGGCTTCAGGTCAAGGTGGCTCTGGAGTCGGTGGAGAAGCGGGACAGTACCAAGACGCTGACGCTGTCGACGGTGGTCGTTATAATGCCACCGGCCATGGAAGGCAGCATGGTGGATGCCCCACCGAGATATTCCCCGTCGACATCGCTGCCGCTGTCAGCGGCGAACCTGCTGCAGCACCCCTCAGGGACGCCTAGTGATGAGCGCCGCTCGTCGATCTGGACGACGTCAGAAACGCTGAATTTAGTCAACCAAATGGATCAGCTTATCGCGAGCTCTGGGCTATAATGACACGTTTTACGAATTAGTTACGAAGAATACGGATTTGCATTGGGGAGCATGATTATCGATAAGTATAACCCGCGTTGATATAATCTGAGTGTCGATCTTGTTGTGTAGGGTCGAACAGTTGGAGAAGTATCTGATTATTGTGATAGACTTTATAGGCTACATGACAGTATTAACTGTGATACCAATTTAACCTCTTAGACGTGTGGGCCGAACGTGAATTTAACGTGAAATACTAACTGTGACATTTGCTGACATGTCGATGCGAGGGTCTATAAAATTTCCAATAATGGCAGTTGCATTTAGGTCAGATGAACAAATAAACACAGGACGCGCTGCTTACAAGAGTAATCGTAAACAGCTTGGATGAGTAAATAAGAAGAGCATCAAAAAGGACCGCTACTACTACTCCTTGGGAAATTGAATTGTTCACAAAGGACAAATGATACTCATCATCGATTCTTCACAATGGTAGTCGATTTACAAAGTTGTGCTATTCATAAACTGAAGTCACACTCGATGAGAAATTGGGATGGTCGGGGTCACGGTTCAGATCTGGGTAAGGGGTGAGACGCGTCGACAAGATTTATAATTTAATCTGCATTGACTCGCCTTGACACTTCACCATCGCATAATGTCGTTGAAAGTTGTGCTCAAACACGCCAAGGCCAAGGTTCCGACAAAGGGCTCGGCTCTGGCTGCCGGATATGATCTGTATAGCGCCGAAGATGCAGTGATTTCCGCTAGAGGTCGAGGTGTTGTCAAAACAGGTCTGGTGATCGCGCTCCCCGAGGGCACATATGGCCGTGTGGCTCCCCGGTCTGGTTTGGCCGTGAAAAATGGTATCGACACTGGTGCTGGCGTTGTGGACGCTGACTACCGTGGCGAACTCGGTGTGGTGCTTTTCAACAACTCCGATCAGGACTTCAAGATCGCCGTGGGCGACCGCATTGCCCAGCTCGTGGTAGAAAAAATCTGGACCGGAGATATTGCGGTCGTGGAGAGTCTGGATACCACCGAGCGTGCTGCCGGCGGTTTTGGCTCTACCGGCACCAACTAGACTTAACATTTCTATTTATATTAAGCGAGATAACATCTACAGAAAACACAAGTGCTAGAGAAGCCACTTACTATAAATATATTGTTCTGCAGAATGCGCTTCTAAATACCACCCGTGTAAGGTGCTACCTCATGCGGCGCTGATCCATAGCTTAGGTCGCTGAAGAGAATGGTACACCTGGGGGCGGGTTTCTCTTTCCGTTACTGAACGCCCTCTCTCGTTGTTTTGACGCTGAAACAATCCCAAACTCCTCCGCTACCATAATATCTAAGCCCAGGTTTGCCAGGTTTGCAAGTCATCACACCTACAAGTAAGACGGCCCTACCCTTTGCTCCGATCGGGCAACATGACACGAAAGTACCGAATTGGCAACGCATTGGGAGATATACTGGATATATGTACAAGTAATTTATCACAAGAAATGGATCGTGACTTCGATTTACACGATCTGGAGTGAAGCATAACTACAAATGTAGCGCTTTCACTCCTCATTCCACAAGAATGCTCATCATCGGGAAGACAGCGGTCGTCAAAAAGACGCAGGTATTACCTCACAGGATATGACACTTGCAAACCGAGATGTACACGACCAGAGAGATATTACTTACCTACTTTACAAAATGATAAGTCTCAGATGAATTGCGCAGGGTTGGGACCGCTCGCGAGCCGCCAGAAACCAAACCTTCTATAGGATCAAGCCCAGAGTTGCAATTATACCGCTGTCGTCCCTGAATAGGCTTGACACACGCGCTCGTCGCATTCAGTTCGAAGCTGATATTTTCATTTTATCCGTCTATCGAGTTATATTCAGCACCAGAACTCAATCCCGGTCACAACGATTGACTTGAGCAAACCTCTATGCCTACATGTGAAGGCGGCAGCCCACCGAAGTCTTATTCCCTGCGGCCTGGCATTCTAGGGTAGATACCCCGTGCTGGTAGCGCCCGGCATAGGGTTTCTGATAAGAATCGACGATAGATTAGGGAAGGGGTTGTGCACGATGTTGATATATGCCTGATTCCCACAACGAGACGACAACGATAATCTGAGTTCCCCAGCGCTCGCAACTTCTTGATCATAAACATACACATGCCGCCTCTGAAAGCAGTACGGTCTGTTCACAATGTGTTGGAGGCCATTGAAACCCATCAGACCTTCAACGCACGCAGGCCGGAATGGCGAGGCGACGATGATCTGCTCATGTCTTTGGGTTACAAGCCGCAGATGAAACGTTCATTTAATTCTTTGGAATTGTTTGGTGTAGCCTTTTCGATCATGTCTTTGGTCCCTTCTATCGCCTCGGCATTTGCCGACACGCTGACCGCTGGTGGAATCGGCATGACTTGGAGTTGGCTAGTTGCTTCGGTGTTTGTGATGTCTGTAGGTTTAAGCATGAGTGAGTTGGCCAGCTCTCAACCCACCAGTGGAGGGCTCTACTTCTGGACATACCAGTTGGCTCCTGTGAAAGTTCGACGACCACTAAGTTTCTTGACAGGATACGCTAACACTCTAGGCCTAGTCGGCGGCCTCTGTAGTATCAACTACGGTTTTGCCTCTTTAATCATGAGCCTTGGAGTTATTGCCAGCGACGGCACTTTTTCCGTCACCAAATACGAGCAGTATGGAGTCTTCGTAGCAGTCACAATCATCCATGTGGTCTGTATTTCTCTCCCCACTAAAATTCTCGCGAAATTCCAGACCATGTGTGTAATATTGAATCTTGTTCTGGTATTTTTGGTGGTAATCGCGGTGCCTATCGGCGGTCATAACAAAGGAATATTGAATTCCGGAGAGTACGTGTTTACAGACTCCACTAATCAGACAGATTGGGAATACGGATGGAGCTTTCTTCTATCAATGATGGGCTGTATTTGGACAATAGGTGCGTTTGATTCTGCTGTACATACCTCAGAAGAGGCTACTAATGCTCAAGAAGCGGCGCCAAAGGCCATCATCATGTCAATCGGTATGTGTGGGATCCTAGGATTTGGTGTAATGGGTGCTCTTGCATCAGTTATGCCAAGTGATTACAGCGAAATCATCAACTCGTGGACCGGTCAGCCTATGGCTGGACTTCTATTGCGTGCACTTGGCAAGAAGTGGACTCTGGGAATAGTTTCGCTGATGGTTGTGGCCCAATTTGGTATGGGACTGAGTATTTTGTTTGCTGCCTCTCGTCAGGTGTTTGCCTTCGCCCGCGACGACGCACTTCCGTTTTCAAGGATCGTCAAGATCGTGATTCCCAGCGTTGGAGTGCCAATTTTTGCTGGTATTTTCACTGCTATTGTTAGCTGCGCTATTTGCTGCTTGGTGCTGATAGATGGTACAGCTGCGATGGCACTGTTCTCTCTAGCTGCCAGTTCCAACGGTCTTGCGTGGATGCTGCCAATTGTGTGCAAGCTGTGGATCAGTATCAAGGACGCTAAAGAGGCATGGACCCCAGGGCCATTCTATCTGGGTCGACCTCTATCGATTGCGAACAACGTTGTGTCTGTGCTTTGGCTAACATTTGTTGTATTTGTGTTGAGTATGTTACCCTCCACCAAACACGTCACCAAGGATACTATGAACTATACGGTGGTAATCAATGCATCGGTGTGGATCATGTCAATGGTGATGTTGTACACTATCAAACGGGATTTTGATGGGCCGAAACTGGACTTTGAAACGCACGACGCAACCTCGGTGCACAGTCCTGGAGAGGACTCGAGCGAAAAGCTCAAAGAAATTGCTAATGAACCGTAGATATTGATTTGAGTATAGAAAGCTGGAGAGAAGCAAATAACTTACTAATTACTAGCCCCTGGAAGGCCATTGAACAACATACGAAGACGATGTGGTAAAGAAGTGAATTGATACCGTGGTCGTAAGCCGGAAGCGAGAAACAGGTTGTATACGGCTCGGGAGGAACTTCATAAATGAAATCACAAAGGAATTATCCGCAGAATTATTTGCCAAATAATGATATATAGTTATAGGAAAACATCCACCGAAAAACTAAGTCTTGATCAAAGGGCGTCGCAAGGTAGCAGTCCAGTTCTCAGCGGGGGCAGGGGTCGTTCTGAGCATTGCCACAAGCTCTCATCTTTGATAGGGGCTGTCAATGTTTAGTCCAGTATTTGTTGATGATAGCGCCGATATAAATCGACGGTATCCATTACAGTATCATCGTTCTGCCCGTGAGGCGGGTAAGTCTTGCAGCATTGCCGTCCTTGCAGCAGGGCCTTCCCGATTGGGTCTTATTGGGAGAACTAATATGAGAGTGCATGGCGGACGCGCCCGACTGACTAAGTCCCGGCCACCCCCCACTACCCTTTGTAAACAATCGAGCTCACGCACAACCACGACGTGATCGAAGTAAACATCGGCTCGGCCCTCGCGAAAACAGTTCCCCGGGCGGCAACATGCGCGTCAAGGAGATTGTCATCGATGGCTTCAAGTCCTACGCGAAGCGCACGGTGATCGGCAACTGGGACACCCAGTTCAATTGCATCACCGGGCTCAACGGCAGCGGCAAGTCTAATATCCTGGACGCCATCTGCTTTGTGCTGGGCATCACCACCATGTCAACAGTGCGGGCGTCCAACCAGCAGGACCTTATCTACAAGCGAGGTCAGGCCGGGGTCACCAAGGCCAACGTGTCGATCGTGTTCGACAACAGTGACAAGGCCAAGTCCCCCCTGGACTACCGCAACGTAGACACCATCACGGTGACACGCCAGGTGGTGCTCGGTGGCACCTCGAAATACCTGATCAACGGGCACCGCGCCCAGCAGAATCAGGTGCAACGGCTGTTCCAGGAGGTCCAGCTCAACGTCAACAACCCCAACTTCCTGATCATGCAGGGCCAGATCACCAAGGTGGTGAACATGCAGCCCACCGAGATTTTGGGCCTGATCGAGGAGGCGGCCGGCACGGGTCTGTACGAGAAGGAGCGGCAGAAGGCGGTCAGGGAGATCCATAATCGCGATGGCACGCTGCTTGAGACCGAGGCCCTGGTCAACGAGGAGGTCCGGCCGCGCCTGGAGAAACTGCGGGAGAAAAAACGCCAGTTTCTCGAGTACCAGCAGTGTGCCGCCTCCACTGCCGCGGCCGAGCGCGTGGTCGCGGCCTCTGAGTACACGGGGCGCCACGCCGAGCTGCGCGAGCTGGCCGCGGCCGCCGAGTCCCAGGCGACCCGCACCGAGGAGCTGAAGGCCCGCGTGGCCCAGGCCACCGCCGACCAGGCGGCGGGGGCCGAGCAGCTCGAGCAGCTCAAGCTCCAGCAGCACAGCGCCGACTCCCACCGGCTCGAGGCGGCGCTGCAGTCCGCGTCCGAGGAGCAGACGCGGCTGCTCGGCGACCTCGAGCACCGCCGCGCCCAGCTCGAGCTCGCCGAGAGCCAGCGCGAGGCCGGCGCCGCCAGTGTCGACCGCATCACCCAGGCTCTGCAGTCCCACCACGCCAGCGTCGAGGGCTTCGAGGCCGAGCACGCGCGCCTGCAAAGCCGGGTGGCCGAGCAGCACAAACTGGTGGCCGAGAAGCGCGAGCTGCTGACGGGCCTCCAGACCGGCATCTCGTCCACGGGCGAGCGCGAGACCGGCTACGCCTACACGTGCAAGAAGGCGCGCCAGGCGGTTGTGGAGGCGCAAAACCGGCTGGCCGCGCTCACCACCGAGCACCAGAAGCTTACGAGCGCCGCGCCGGTCCAACAGCGCCCGGAGCTGGCGGCGGCCGTGGCCCGGGACGAGGCCCGGCTCCAGGAGACGCAAGCCGCCGAGCAGGCCAAGCGCAGCGAGCTGGCCGCGGTGGGCGCCAGCGCCCAGGACATGGCGCGGCTCAAGGCCGAGCGCGAGGACCTGCGTGACTCTATCGCCACGCTTTCCCGCGAACTCGAGCGCCTGATGACCCAGTACCCCAACCTGGACATTCCCGTCGACCGGAAGGACCCCAACTGGAGCAGCATAAAGGGCCGCGTCGCCCACGTCTTTAACGTCCAGGCCCAGCACCAGGACAAGCTGCTGGCTCTTGAGACCTGCGCCGGCGGCGCGCTGTGGAACCTGGTCGTGGATAATGACCAGGTGGGCGCCGCCGTGCTCAAGGGCGCGCGCAAGCGCATGACAGTGCTGCCCCTCAACCGCATGCGCACCGATGTACTGAGCCGTGCTGTTGTGGCGAAAATCGACCCGGCCGCGGCGTGGCTGGCCGTCGATCTGCTGGAGTTCACCGAGGACGTGCGGCCGGCGGTGGAAAACGTGTTTGGCCGCACCGTGATCTGCGCCACGTCCAAGATCGCCGAACGCGCGGCGTTCCAGTTCCACATCCGCGCCGTGACCTTGGCCGGCGACATCTTCGACCCGCGAGGGGTGATTTCCGGCGGCTTCCACAAACGCGACCCCCAAGGCTCGCTCACCAGCTTTGCTGCGGTTAAACAGTACCAGTCTCTGGCCGAGCGCCAGCTTGAGGAGGAAACCGCCCTCAACCGGGTCTCGCAACAAATAGAAGAGGTGGGCCAGTCGGCGCTCGTGGCCGAGCGCACCAAAAACGAGCTAGACCTGCTGCGTCACGAGTTGGAGCTCATCGAGACTCAGCTCTCCGAGTCCCGCGAACGGCTCAGCGAGGCCGACCGCGCTAAGGAGCGGGCAAGCGAACTGGAAACCAAGGAGATCCCCGAAACTCAGGCGCAGATCCAGGACCGCACCCAAGCCCTGGAGAGGGCGCTCACCGATGCCAAGGAGTTCTCTGCCAACCGCGAAGGGAAGCTGCAGCAACTACAACAGGAAGTCGAGCAACTGGCGTCCCAGGAACAGACGCTCAATGACGAACTGGAGACCCGCAGCGCGAAGCATTCTCGCAACCAGTTTGAGTTGGCCAAGCTCAAGGCAGACTTGGTGCAGGAAACCGAGGCCAAGGAGTCCGCAGTGTTGGCGGTCAAAGAGCTTTCCGACGAAATTCATGACCTTACTCAACAACAAGCCGCCAACCAGCAACAGCTCACGGAAATCGACGCCCAACTGAAGGCGGAGCTGGAGCGGGTCTCCTCGGTCCGCGCTGACGTGCGGTCCCTCGAACAGCAGCAGGAGCGGCTCAACAACGAGATTGCTGAGATGAAGCTCGAGCTGCAGCGCGCAAACCACTCCCTGGAGGCCCAAGAAGAGGCCGCCACCGCCGCGCGGGCCGCCCTGGCCGAGGTCACGAAACGGTGGCCCAATGCGCGCGAGCTGGCCGAGGCACCCAATGCCACTCTGGTCGCCGGCAACGAGCTGCAGCAGCTCAAACATACGCTTTCCCAGGGCCAGCGCCGCATGCGCGAGCTGTCGCAACGGGTGGATTCCGGCGTGCTGAGCACGATTCAACGACTGGAGAACGACGAGGCGTTGCTGAGAAACCGCTTGGAGATGATCAAGGAGGACCGGCGCAAGCTAGAGGAGCTGATGCAGACGCTATCGGAGCGACGGCGCGAAACAATTAATAATGTGTGGCGGCAGGTGAGCACCGACTTCGGGCTAATCTTTGGGGATTTGCTGCCCAATTCCAGCTGCGAGCTGGTGCCCGTTGACAATCAGCCCATTGAGAAGGGATTCTCCATCAAGGTTCGGCTGGGCGCCACCTGGAAGGAGGGCCTCACCGAGCTCAGCGGTGGCCAGCGGTCGCTGGTGGCACTGTCTCTAATTTTGGCCCTGCTGCGGTACCACCCCGCGCCCATGTACATTCTCGACGAGGTAGACGCGGCGCTGGATGTGCATCATACCAGCAATATCGGCCACATCATCAAGACTCGGTTCAAGAATGCGCAGTTCATAGTGGTGAGTCTCAAGGACGACATGTTCACCAACGCGAACAGGATATACCAGACGCGATTCATAGATGGCACCTCCACGGTGGCCATCGTGGCGTGATGGCTAATTTATTTATATTGTAATACCCGACGGGCTTCGGCTTATTTGTAATTTTGTAGATGATACCAAAGCAACTATAAGACACCCCAGTGATATATGAGAATTCAGCAGGCTAAAAGTCGTCAAAGACTAGCTCTAGATGAGCTTTTGCTAATTTGTGATTGCAGTTGATACACCAAAGTGGCTACAGGATACCCCACGGATATACGAAGATCCACCACGCAAGGGTTCTACCTCAAATCCAGTTGTTACTTATGTGATCACCTCCGACAGACTTGGTTTATTTGCAAATGCAATCAAAGCGAATTCAGGATATGCCGGGGATATACGAGGAATCGGAATGCTGATATCACCTTAGCAGAATCTAGTTGTTATATTGTGACACCTGACGCACGCGAGTTATTTGTAGGTAATATCGGAGCGATTATAGGATACCCTACGGATATACGAAGTTTCCGAAAGCTGAGCTTCACACTAAATATGTACTTGCTATTTATACTGTAACATTCAACGAGCTGCAGCATTTGTATGGCATCCCATCGATGGAGATTCAGAAGGCTCAGATTCACCTGGAATCTGTTTCTGATACAGCGATGCCGGACGGATCATACTCGACGAGCTTCGTTGTTTGGTAGACATCGAATCAAAGCGACTATGGAAGATAAGCGCTAAAGGTATGCACGAGAATTTGGAAGGCTAAGAGTCACTCAGACGTAAAAATCCAGTGAAGAGGTTAGAATGCTGATCTATCTGAGACTATAATCGACAGGAGAGGTGCGAAATTTAGGAGTTGTTAGTTAGACCAGCGAAAGCCTGGATGTAGATTTCGCTCAAACAATGTTCATTTTCCCAGGGAGATCCAGCTCAAAGTACTCGGTCAATAGTACTCTCGCTCAGCAAAAGTAGGATAATCGGGATCCCGTCCAACGTAGGTCGCGCAGGCCAAAACCCTAAGAAACCAACCAGGAACCACAAACCCGCCGTCACTTCCCCATTAGGCAATCTGCCTCATCAAACCCAATAGAGCCGCAAGTCCACTCACACAATGATATTCAGTCCCAGTACTGCTTCTAGTTAGTCTAGCAATTTATGTCAAGGTTTACGCGGGAACTCAGGGAATGTCGTTGGTATGGGGTTACTTTTTCTCCGCCTTGCCACCCTCGGCTGAGGCATCCTGATCCTTGGGCGCGTTCGCCGACGCGGTCTCCTGGGCGTGCGCCGCCGCCTTGTTGTCGGCCTCGGCGTACAACTCTTGGTCGGCCTTGGCCACGGCCTCTGAGTCGGTGGGCTGGGGCGGGGGCGTTTGCTGGGCGCGCTTGTCGGCCTCGGCATACAGCTCTTGGTCGGCCTTGGCCACGGCCTCTGAGTCGGTGGGCTGGGGCGGGGGCGTTTGCTGGGCGCGCTTGTCGGCCTCGGCATACAGCTCTTGGTCGGCCTTGGCCACGGCCTCTGAGTCGGTGGGCTGGGGCGGGGGCGTTTGCTGGGCGCGCTTGTCGGCCTCGGCATACAGCTCTTGGTCGGCCTTGGCCACGGCCTCTGAGTCGGTGGGCTGGGGCGGGGGCGTTTGCTGGGCGCGCTTGTCGGCCTCTTCGTACCAGGCCTGGTCGGCCTTGACGTCGGCCTCGGAGACGGTGGTGGGCTGGGGCACGCGCTCGTCGTCGTCGACATTGAGGGTGTCGCGGACCTGCACCACGTGGCCGGACTCCTGCTCCTCCTTGTTCTCCTCGCGGATGAGGTCGTCCTGCTCCTTGAGCACCTCCAGGCGCTGGGCGTTGGTGGCCTGGTCCGACTGCAGCTCGAGCTCGGTTTCGTGGTAGACCTCGGGCGGCAGCGAGCTCAGCACGTTGAGGATGCCGTCGTAGACCGACTCCATGTCGTGGCCGCCGTAGGTGTAGGCGGAGGCCAGGATCAGGAAGGTCGAGGGCACGCGGTCGTGGAGGCGGAGCTGGAGCCAGTTGCTGAGGTCCTCGCGCAGGCGGCCCGTGCTGACGCCGATGGTCTTGAAGCCGCGGGACTGGGCGGCGTTGTGGAGCTCGGTGGCGTTGAGGCTGTCCACGCCCTCGTACTCGATCACGCGGTCGTCCTGCTTGATCATGCGCATCTTGTGGCGGATCTGGTAGCGCAGGATGGTGGAGGTGCCGAAGCTGTGGATGTTCATGTACTTGGCCATGCCGGCGAGCTGGGGCCGGCTCAGGTTGTCCAGCAGCATGTCGTCGCGGAACATGCGGGCCACGCTGAGGATCAGCGTTTTGCTGGGCTTCGCGCCGTCGCGCAGCTGCTGGAAGAAGCGCTCGAACTCCACCTTCTGCTCCTCGCTGCGGAACTCGGGCACCACCATCTTTTTGCTCTGCTGCATGGTTTCCCGCAGGTACACGCCGACCCGGCTCCGGGTGTCGCCGAGCTTCTTAGTTTTGTTGGTGCGGGCCGAGCTCGTTTCGTAGGTCGAGGGCAGCATGTTGGGGAAGATCTTGAGGGCGATGGGCAGCAGCAGCTCCGCGAACGGCACCAGCACAAACACCGAGAACGGCACGATCCGCACGATATCCTGCACCGTGCGCTTGAGCTGGCGGTCCTCGCGGCGGCTCAGGGTCCGCCCGCTGGCCAGCTTGAGCGCCAGCTTGGACGAGACCCGGATCTCGTATCCCAGCAGCTTGGTGCCCTCCCAGTAGTGCTTGGCCTCGTGCTTGACCTTTTGCCACAGCGTGAGCTTGGTCTCCTTGCCGGGCTTGGCCACCTCCTTGCCGGGCTTGGCCACCTCCTTGGTGCCGGCTTTGGCCACCTCCGCGGCGCTGGCCCCGGCGTGGGGCGAGTCCGTGCCGGCCGGGGCGCCGGGCTTGTCCAGGGGGGCGCCGGGCTTTTCGCCCACCTTGTCCCCGACGGGGTGGGGCGTGGCGTAGCCCCGAAGCGTCACGTACTGGACGGCGCAGCGGCTGCGGGTGGCCGCGGCCAGCCCGGGGAGCGCCCGGTACGCGGCGCGGCGCGTGGCCGCGTGCGACAAGCGTAGTCCTGCTCCGAGCACTCGCATTGTTAGGTGGGAAAGTCTACAGGAGGGGCCCCGCCTTAACCAACCCACGTGCCCTACCGAACATCTGGGGAAGGGGAGCCGCCGGGGGTGCGGTTTGTCGGCGCGCGGGGCGCGCGCGCCAGACCATTTCCGGGGAACCCGGGCCTGCCATTCGATCTCCAGCGCCGGCGCGCTCTGCCCTCCGTGGACCTCCATCGCCGGCCGGCGGTGATTCGCCGTCGTTGGCCAATGGCCCGCCCCCGGCAGCTGACCAACGGTCATCGCCCTTTTGTGGATTATCGAGGGTTGGCCCTTGCCCCGGGTCCATTTGCTTCGGCCACAATTGGTGTGAATCATTGGCCCTGCCGAGCCAATGCTTGGTGCTGGCCCAGCAACTAGCCATTTTTCGGGAAGTCTTTTCGGCCTGAGGCCCCTGCGAAAATCTCGTGGAAGGATCCGGTGATTAGTTGCACTTAGTGCTAGCGGCTGTTTGGGAGATGAAAATGTCCTAATGAAATGTTCCAGTAGGCCAGCGATTTTTCCAGTGAAGTCGTCTGCAGAGGGCGTCAGCCATTTGTCCCAATAGGGGGCTAGTAGGGTGCGGGGGATTGCCCTCAAGTGGGTGCGGACCATCTGTCCTCTCGTAGGGGGGGGCGGTCGGCGATGTGTCCCAGTATTCTACAGTGGTTCCATGAACTATATATTTGTTTCAGTGTACCAATTTTTCTGTCATATGCTGGATTCCTATTTGGGCTTCTGATTTGTTGCCTCTGAGCAGTTTTGAAGGCAGACGCTTTCTCCGGGATATCTCCCACTTCTGCCAATGCGCTGCTGATGGCGGTGGTCCCATACTTTGGGCGGTGTCAGCAACCCGGAGGGCGCTTGTCAGGGGACCTGGACTCTATGCGTCAGCATCTTCGCCATTGGTTCCCCTCAATGTCCCTGCGTATGGCCTGCTTATTTTCACCTCATGGCCCTGCTTATGTCCTCCAACGCTTAAGTCCCAACTAAGGGCCCGCTAATTAAGTTGTCATGGTTTGAGCCACCGCCATTGACCTCCTCCCCGCTGAAGTCACCAGGGCTGGGCTGCTTGAGTCTACCTCCCGCCCTTGGATGCCACCACCCACCACCACCACCCATGGCCTCCCCCGGCTTATGTCCCAACTCAGGTCCGTCCTCCAGATATTTTTCACTCGGCAGTATCCAGTAGCGGCCACAAAGAGCCCGTCCTGGCCCTGCCGGCTCCGCCCTAAACAAAAAAAATTGGAGGCTCGATCGCCGGATATCTTACTGTCCAATGGCCAAGAGAAAGGCGTCCACCCCGTTGGCTGCCGCGAGCAACCGGTCAATGGCGACCGAATCCGCGCCTGTAGCCACCGACGAGCGGTTTGCCCCGAGTTCCGAGGAGTCCGGGCCCGACTCCGGGGAGGAGTCCGCATCCGATAGCGAGGCCGAGCCCAGCGACGCGGACGAGGACTCGGCGGCGCACCGGCGCAATGTGAAGCGCAAGGCCAACCCGATCAGCGCCGCCGAGGTGCGGGCGGCGCGCGAGGCCAGCGAAACCTTCCGATCCAACGTGTTCAAGCTGCAGGTCGAGGAGGTGCTCAAGGAGATCTCTGTGGACGAGAAGTACGCCCAGATGGCGCGCAAGCTGCTGTTCAGCGTGCGCGAGGCCATTGCCGCCACCGCGCCCGTGAAGCCCGTCCCGTTCTCCCAGATCCCCCACGTCACCAACACCAGGCTGCCGTTCCCGGCCATGCCCGAGGCCGGCGAGATCCGCTACAAATTCGCATACGCGCCGCCGGCCCTCGACGACATCAACGTCACCGGCAGCTGGTCGCTGCACACAACGGTGCGCCGGCCCGCCCGCAGCGTCGGCATCGATCTGTACGTGCCCATGGCCGACAGCCTGTTCGACGACAAGGACTACCAGGACTTCCGCTACCACCGCAAGCGCGCGTTCTTCCTGGCCGTGCTGGCCGGGCAGCTGGCCGAGCACGCGGGGCTGCACGTCGAGCCGCGCTTCGAGCGCTTCAACGGCCACCCGTTGCGCCCCGTGCTGCAGCTGGTTCCCGTGGGCCCGCTGGCCCGGCTGGCCAAGCGCGCCTGCATCTACGTGCACGTGGGCCCCGCGTCGCCCGACCGGTTTGCGTTTGCGCGGCTGGCGCGCCACCGCAACGCCAACCGGGCCGTCGACGGTGCCACGCCCGTGTACAACTGGTCGGTGGTGGCCGACCAGTGCGTGATGCCGGCGCTGCGGTACCTGCACGCCACGGCAGCGGTGGCGCCGGCGTTTGCCGACGCCGCCAAGCTCGGCGCGCTGTGGCTGCAGCAGCGCCGGTGGGCGTCGGACCCCACCAAGGGGGGATTCGGGGCGTTCGAGCTGACGATGGTCATGGCGGCGCTGCTCAACGGCGGCGCCGCCCACGGGAAAAAGCGGCTGCTGCCGGGGTACTCCAGCTACCAGCTGCTCAAGGGCACCTTGCTCTACATCGCCGAGTCCCCGCACATTGCCCTGGAGGCTGCCCTGCTCGACCGTAGCCAGCCCACCGTGCCAGGCGCCGAGCCGGGGCTGTACTTCCGCGACTGCGGCCTGGACGTTCTCGCCAATCTGGCGCCGTGGGCGCCCAAGCTGCTGCGGCACGACGCCGAGCTGGCCGTGGACATGCTGGGCGACGGCACCCGGGACCGGTTCGAGTCGCTGTTTCTGCGCGACGCCGGCACCAGCAAGCACCTGCGCTTCGACGTCACCTTCGAGGTCAAGCTGCCCGCCGCCGCCGAGCACTCGCCCGTCCAGGCCATCGCCGCCATCGCCAAGCTGCTGGACGCGGCGTGGGGCCCGCGGTACCGGGCCATGCTGATCACCCCGGCCACCGAGGTGGTCCAGGGCTCGCTGCAGGCGTCGTGGGCGCTGGCCAGCGACCCGCCATCCGACCACGCCCGCAAGTTCACCGTGGGCGCCGTGCTGGACCCGGCCCACGCCAACAAGCGCGTGACCTTCGTGGGCCCCGAGGTCGACGACAGCCCCGAGGAGTTCAAGCGGCTGTGGGGCGCGCGGGCCAGCCTGCGCCGGTTCCAGGACGGCACCATCCGCGACGCGGTGGTGTGGCCGCAGACCGCCAAGCCCGTGGTCCAGGAGGCCGCCGAGTACGTGCTGGGCCAGCACCTGCACGCCGCCGTGGCCGCGCCCAAGCCGCTGGAGCGCATGCTGTCGTCGGCCAGCGTGAGCCCCGAGGGCGCCACGGCGGGGTTCACGGCGCTGGCCACCAGCTTCCAGAAGCTGGGCCAGACCCTGCAGGAGCTGCGTGGGGCGCTGCCGCTGCGCATCCTGTCGGTCTACGGCACCTCGGCCAACCTGCGCTCGGCCAGTCTCGACCTGCCCGTGCCGTTTGTACCGCAGCACCTGGCCGAGGGGGTGATCGAGCTCGAGTCCAGCGCCAAGTGGCCGCGCGACCTCGAGGCCGCCGAGAAGGTCAAGTCCGCCTTCCTCATCAAGATCGCCGAGTCCTTCCGCAAGCTGCACCCGCAGTACTACGTGGTCATCGGGCTGGAGCCGTCGCCCAGCGACCCCGCCGTCGAGGCCTCGTTCGCCACGATCCAGTCCCCGGAGGGCTTCTACTTCAAGCTTCGCATCGCCTCCCGCAGCCTGGCCACCCAACCCCTCGCCGATCTCGTCGACCATACTCGACTCATCACCACCATGGTCCACCGCTACGGCGCGGCGCTCAGCGCCACCATGCGGCTGGTCAAACTGTGGCTCGAGAAGCAGCTGCTGATGTCGCACGTCACCGAGCCGGCGGCCGAGCTGCTGGCGCTGGCGGTGTTCGTCAACAGCGCGCCCTGGGCGCCGCCCGCCTCGGGCACCACGGGGTTCTGGCGGGTTCTTGATCTGCTGGCCCGGTGGGACTGGCGTGAACAGCCGCAAATCCTCGACGTGGACCGCAAGGTCGAGGACGACGAGCTCGACGGCCTCAAGGCGCCGCATCTGGTGACGGGCTGCGACACCGAGCTGGCGCTGTTCCAGTCCATGACTGCCGCGTTTGTCAAACAGCGTAAACAGGACCCGGCCCTCACCCAGGCGCCGTGGATCATTCCCACCAAGCTCGACGTCACCGGCACCAAGTGGACGGCCTGGGAGCCCCGCAGCCGTATCGCCGCCGTCATTGCCGCCCGCGTGACCGCCTTGGCCCAGGCGGCGGCCCCGGGCACCGCCGTGTTCAAACCGGCGCTGTCCGACTTCGACGTGGCGTGGTCCGTGCGGGGCCCGGCGCGATCCACAAGCAAGCACAAAAATATCGCCGTTTCCGATCCCCAGAACGCGATCATTGGCGCCCATAATGTCACCCTCGACCTCGTCAAGGCCCTCAAGAGAATATACCGGGACTCCCTCGTCCTGTTCTACTCTGGAGAGCTGGGCGAGGACCCGGAGGGCGGCGCCCACACGCTGTGCGGGATCTGGAACCGCGCGGCCCTGGACCCACTGCCGAAACTCAAGGCCAACATCCCGTTCCCGGTGCGACAGACCAAAAAGGGCTTTGAACTCGACAAGGAATCGGTGATCCAGGAGATCGAGCGCCTGGGAACAGGCATGCTCAAGAGACGGCACTGACAGTCCCGGCGCCTTGTATTTAATGTTATTATTATTACCACCTAATGTTATTCGTGTTGTTGTTGGGTTATTGTCTATAGTCACTATGAGAGTACGATAACTAATGCACAGACTCCGGAACGAGAGGATGCCCAGCCTCCTCGTCAGAACCGGGGAGGCCGAGGCATAGGGAACTGGGGAATGCCATGAAATGCGGTGCCGCTTCGGAGTTGAGCCAATTTCCCGTCTTGCGCGTACTTGCGGCGGTGGCTCTTCTTTTTCCGTGAGGGGCCACGGGCCCGCTGCCCTGTGTGGTGGATCTTGTGGCACCTCACCACCTGGTCCGGGGTCATGGATGTGGAATAGCAGTACCGGTCAGCGCGGCATTCGTAGGCTGAGCAGTCCGGGGCCTGACTGGACTGGCGGAAGGCACGCTTGACGTATGAGCGCGTGAAGTCCGTGTCGTACAAGAACTCGGTGGCCACGCGATGCCAGAACTTGCCATTCAAGGGCTCGGACTCGGGCCACCCGGTGACAGGACCGTACTTCTCCCGTGTGGAGTACAGAACCTCCCAGTTGAGGTCGGGGGAAAGCTCCCAGGGCACTCCGAAGAGCGGCTCGATCTCAGCGTATACCGTGACGGCATCCATGATCTCGAAAGTGTTAGCGTCGACCTCATAGTAGCGCCAGGCCGGATTGAGGTCGGTGAACGGAGTAATCGACGGCGCGATCCAGGCCACGCCTAGCGCGTTTTCTTCGCTACGATCCGTGGCGTTATTTCCGTACAAAACGGTGAATTCGTCCAAGTGGGTGTGCCCGAAGAATTGCCCGGTGATCACATTGGCGAAGCGCTCCAGGGTGGCCGCCAGCATGGCCGCACCAGGAGGCAGGGCCTCATCGGGCAGACCGCCGGGCGGGACATGGGCTTGGACCCAGGCCTTGATGTTGCGGCGTTCACAATCGAGCAGCTCGTCAATAAGGAACTGTAAGGTTCCGCTGGGGTCTGGATCGTACATGTCGACGTAGTTGTAGAAATTCCAGCGGTACCAGTAATTGGAATTCAACGTGATCACCTTGAGGCCAGGCAGTGGCTCTACCACGTACCCGCCGTGGGTTAGCTGGATCTGGTCCGCGGCATCATCGTCGATCCAGTCGTTCTTCGACCACATGTGCTGCATCAGCTCAATATTGAGTTCGGTGCGGTGGGCGAACTTCGAGGCGCTGGGGGGCTCCTGGCTGAACGGATATGAGTCGTGGTTGCCCAGCACGGGGAACACCGGCACGTCCCCGAGATAGTGTTTGAGCGCGCGCATGATTCGGATCTCCTCCTCAAAGACTTCGTCCTGGGTGATGAAAATCGGGTTGTGGTCGGCCATGTCGCCGGTGAACAACGCGAACTCGTAGTCGCTGCGGGCGATGGTGTCATTGAGGGAGCTCTCCAACAGCGCCTGCGGGCAGTCACACTGGAAGTGCCCATATTTAGGGGCCGGTAATTCCACCTTGATCGGGTCCTGGAAGCTGTGGCTGTCGCAGCACATGTAGCCTAGGCAGTTTGCCGGGGTGTTTTCCGTATAGTTGGCCTCCAGGTGAATGTCGCTAACATGCAGCACGCGCAGGGTCCGGTTTGCCCGCGCAATGGGTGGAGAATTACGAGGCGGAGGTGGCCAATACTGGGAGTAGTCGATCACCGGCGTTTGCGGCCGCGGGCAAGCGTTGGCAAAGATGTAGTGGCACATGTACTGACCGTCGAGCCCCCAAGGGTCGAGTTCGCTAAGCGCGTTGGCGAAGTCCGGCAAAAAAGAGAAACCCGAGCCGGTGGCATTGGCGCTGTAGAAGTGGGAGTTGGTACAGAATTTTTCGAACAGCGCGCCGGACGCCCGGTCGCTGCAGATGCCGTAGAACAAGGCGCCCAGAATACTGCGGTCCTTGTTGAGCGCGGACTTCATCGCATCTAAAGTGTGCATACAGGCGTCGCAGGGACCCATGATGTTGGAGATGTCATTAAGCTGCTCGAACACCTCTTCAACGAGCTGGGGCCCGTGGCTGGGCCATTCGTTGTCCCCTATGTCGGCACAGCCCAGGAAGGTATTCCGGAGCCATTGGAGGCTCCATCCCTCAGGGACAGGCAGACAATGCAGCAATCCCAGCAGTAGCATTGAGGATTGATGGCTAAGTGGATGCCCACCAAGTCCTGTTTACGCCGGATTACTTAGTCTGGGGAGACGCGGGGTCAGGGGTAAGGGTAGATGAACCATCTTGGTTAGGGAAGTCACGGCGCCTGGGCACGGACAGGAGGAAGGGTGACGGATTGTCTTGGGAGGCGAATCCGGATGGCCGAGATGTCCGAATCCATGCGGGCCAGCTGATCTGAGTCATTTTTGACGGTCAATTTGGCGGGGTTTTTTACCGTCACTGCTAATGTCTGGCTATGGGATCGGGGTTAGGCTGAGGTAGTGCCTAAGCGGGTGTGATCATAGATGGATCTGATCATGGAAGAATCGTTTAGATGAATACGATAGTGAGACGACTGTGCTGGGCCTGCGTGACTATGACGGTTCCTTGTAGTTGTCAATGACCGCCGGATCTAGCTCTTCAAGCGTCAATGGCTGCGCAGGCTGTAGCATTGCCAATGCGTCGCCGCTTACGTATTTGAGTATGCGCGTTCTAGCCGTCATGTATATATAATATATAAAATAAATGGCTGGCGCCATCGTTCTTTGAACCACAGTGTGCACTCCCGCCTATATCACGGCTCAGTATTGTCTCATTGTTGTCGGATATGTATCATTTGCTGTGCAAGGCTATGTATTGTCGTCTATCCCTCATTGACTACGAACCGTCTATCTATGCATTGTGTTATGCTGTTGGTCATGAATCATGGTCTCTGCTATGTATGTATTGTTGCTTAATCGCTTATTCGGTACCGTTCTTCTGTCTACTATTAACTTTTTGGGGACTGGAAGGCTACTCAGAACATTGCTGGTTACGCGGTGTTTACGCGGTGGACGCTGCTGGTAGAGAGAGAGTGTGTGTCGCAGCCGTGTGCCCTTTCCGTGCTGGGAAGGAGACCCTTCCATGCCTTATCAGCGGTTGCTGCCCGAACCCTGCCCGTCCATTCTGGGAAATCGGTATTAACGGCGCCATGACTGAGCCGAATTCGTCGCGGGCATCCGCGGCCAGTGGCCGCGAAAGTAACGAGCGTGCGTCGCTGCTGAGCCGGCGCTCGGACCCCGAGCTGGGCTCGGCCTCGGCCAGCCCCGAGCCCGCCGTGGACCCGCTGAACCGGCGCCCGGCACGGGTCTACCACATAGTGCTGGTTATTCTGTTTGTGCTGGCCCTGTTCTGGCTGGCCCTGCTCAGCGTGGACCAATTGATCTCCGTCGGGGCGGGCGCCTCTCAGGGCTCGGGCTTCGAGTGCTTTGTGGCCACGCTGCTGGGCGTGGCCACCATCGGCGTGAGCCTGCTGTTCTACCGCACGCCCAGCCCCAGCGACCGCACGCTGGGCCTGCTGGCCGCCGCCCTGCTTGTTCTGGACATGCTGGTCATCAGCACCGTGGAGCAGCTGCGCCGCCGCATCGGCCCCGCGCCGTTGCTGTGCTCGTTCGGGGGGGCGGCCCTGGCGTTTGTGGTGGGCAGCGCGGCCGACGCGGTGGTGGCGCGGGCCAAGCACGAGGAGCAGGAGCGCGTGCTGGGCCACACCTCGGCGCGGCGCTCGCTGGTGGAGTGGATCGGCGTGGTGGTGTCGAACTGTGTTCGCGGGGTGCTGTTTGTGCTGGTTGCGGTGATGTCGATCAACGTGATCTTCGACGCGGCGGACTCCCACGTGGCGGTGGGCTCGCTGGTGCCGGTGGGCGGCGTGCCGGACCGCGGCAACGACGCCACGTTCATCCACCTCGCGTGCTCGCCAGCCGGGCCGGACGGGCCCGTGGTCATCATCGAGAGCGGCGAGACCAGCGGCGAGGACATGCATGGCTGGGTGCAGCGGGCCCAGGGCGTCAAGGCGGTGTGCTACTGGGACCGGCCCGGCTTCGGGCTCAGCGACAACGCACCCAGTCCCATCGGCATCGAGGCCACCGTCAGCTACCTGCTGGCGGCGCTGGAGACGGAGATCCCCGAGTTCCGCAGCGAGCGCCTGTTGCTGGTCAGCCACGGCGTGGGCGGGCTGTACTCGCGGGTGTTTGCCAACAAGGTGGCTGATCAGCTGGCCGGGCTGATGCTGATCGACACCCTGCACGAGGAGCAGTTCTACGCCGAGCAGACGGCCATGCACGGGCTGCGCGAGTTTATGCGCGGCCTGGCCGCGCCGCTGTCGCTGGCCAAGCTCGGCGGCGTGCTGCGGGGCCTCGGCGCCGAGGAGCGCCTGTTCGGCCTGCTGGCCTCGGCCCAGCCCCGCCTCCACAAGGCGCTGCTCCAGCAGCAGGTCAGCGCCAACCGCCGCTCCCAGCTCGACATCACGCTGGCCACCAGCTCGCTGCCCCGCGACGTCGCCGTGCTGGTGGTCTCCTCGTCCCAGATGACCGAGGACAAGCAGTGGAACCGGCTGCAGCGGCTGCTGCTCAAGCTCACCGACCGCGTCGTGGCCTGGAAGATCCTGGACGGGCCTCACAACCTGTGGTGGAACAAGCGGGCCGAGAAGGAGCTGATTTCCCAGCTCGAGTCGTTTGTGGCCTACGTGCGCAGGTGATCCAGCCCTTGGTGTAGAACTTGGAATCAGTTAAATTAAAAACTAGAATTGAACTTACACAAATAAGCTGGAAATCTGATAGGGGAGCGCTCCTTCAGATCGCAATCGTAAACAAAACCATACACAGGCTCGGTGTCACGAGACGACGTGACTGATGAAGGTGCACTGCATAGCGGGAATGCCCACAAATTGACGGGTATTAGCGAAACAGAGGGCGCGAAATCGAACATAATTTTTAATTATTACATCAGTTAATCGAAAGTCGCAAACCGTAAGTATTCAGACCAACAGCCTGACTGTCGGACGAAACAGCTCTGCGTCACAGATCAGACTTACCTGGGGACAAGAAGTGCAGCTGAATGGAGCACTCATGAGTGGAGCATCCTCTTCATAATCTCAACGATGATGGTGACCGCAGTTTCCGGAATAATCAGACGAGCAGAGTAACAAGAGGACTAGCACCGGGTGGCACCATTAAGGGCTAAGCAGTGTTGGCTGCAAACAATGACAACCAGAAGAAGACTGCAGCCAGTGGAAAATACAGATTTCAGCCTCTCACGATTACCTCAAGGAAAACCCCAATTGCGGGTTCAAGGCGTCCATAGTTCCAGTCGACAGAGCCACTAATGACTACAGCCCAGTGATGGCTGCAAATAATATAATCCAGAATAGAGCAACCGAATAGGTGACGTATATACAGAGATTGACTCTCTTAATTCCATCAACGAAGAGATGGATAGTACATGAAGGATACTCAGACCAGCAGCAGGACTGGACACCAAAGACTGTAACAATTCAGCTAGCGAACAATTACAAGGCGATCACCGACCAAGAGACGGATTTTAGATACGTAGCATCGAAACATTTTTCTATAATCGTTGCATTTATAATATCACCATACTAAAATTAACCCGGATAATCCCGCACTGTGCTACGTGATTAGAGCCCACATCTGGATTCCTTCCCAACGAGCCGCCACAACTGCGGAGTTTATCTCTCTAGGCAGATCCGACTCGAATAAAGACTGAGGACCCTCATCAGTACAAAGCTATCGTTGATTGTGGAATATTGAGCCGCTTGTAGATGTGTTCCCACTACTCGAAAGACGCTCCATGTAGAAAGTTACACTCTTCATAAAGCAGTACGACTAACGACTATAGAGTACTCAGCCGTCTGTAAACATATCTCGACTATTAGAATGACGACACCCGTGGAATATACCCAGTATTCAGACGCCCAACGACTGCAGAGCACGGACTACCTATGTACGGCATATATTTCTGAATTACCCATGTACGGCATGCGGCCAGGCCATGCGAAAGACGACGCATGAGGAGTGGAGAACTATTTCAGAGCATGAAACGTATATACCAATGAATACGATAATCTATTTTGAACTGAGGGCTGCGCCCAGCAATCCCACCGAGAAAGAAGCCTGAGACAGCTATGGAAAATGGCCAACATCGTGGCCAGGAACGGCGGCCTCAAACGAACACGGGAGGAACGCACTTTGCGGCCTTAAAGTTGGGCCCGCAAAAGTTGGGCCATTGCTAAGGTTGGCCCGTTCCCAGCCGGCCGAGGGTATTGCCGGGCTGCAGAATAAGATTAGAAGATAAATTAAAATAAATTAAGGGCCACTGCCGCACACGCCAGCGCATGCGGGCCGACCGTTGCGTGGCTTTGAGCGAGATCGCCTACCCACCATGGGGGGTTGGTGGGGTGCCTTATTACCGAGTCGTCACGATCCCGCGATGCTGAGTGGCAGTGGCTGCGGCAATGCCGCGATGCTGGTGGCCGCGTGGCCAAGACGCCCGGCGGGCTAAAAAGCCGTGGGAGAGCGGTGGAAGGGCCATGAGAGAGCGGTGGGGCGCCGCGGGGGTCGATGTAAGACGGGAAGGGTGCAAAGATTCCTGATTTCGTACTGAGTGCCGGGCAGAGAGTACCCACTAAAACCGAGTTGGCCTGTGCACTGACTTCCCGCGTTTTGCGACCGAGTTCCCACGTTCACTGAGCCGAATCCCCACGGCATGCGTTGATGCAGGCAGGCCGGCGAGCCGAGAATGCCGTCAGTCGTCGCCCGCCTCGTCCACACTGTCGTCCTCGTGGTCGCTAGCCTCCTCGAGATCGAAGGTCTTGCGGCACAGCGGGCAGTCGAAGAACGGGTACTTATCGACCACCGACATGCGGATGCATTTGTAGTGCCACATGTGGAAGCACGGCGACACAAACAGCGAGCTGGTGGCGGTGAGCGGGTCCAGGCAGATGGCGCAGCTGTCGAGGGTCTGGCCGGCGCCGGGCGGGGCGGCGGCGCGCAGCTTGGCCAGCTGCGCGCGCTGGAACTCCTCGGGGACCCGGGCCGACGCGCCGTCGATCTCGACCCGCACGCGGATCGACCGGAAGTGGGGCTCCTGCCCGCCCCGGAAGTCCACGCCGAACCGCAGCACGTCGCCCGTGCACAGTGGGCGCAGCTCCGACGGCGTGTTGGCGGGGCTCAGCCGGTTGTTGTTGACAAACGTGCCCGACGACGAGCCCACGTCCTTGATGTACCACTGCCGGCCCTGCAGCACCAGCTCCGCGTGCTTGCGGCTCACCACCTTGGAGAAGTACACGATGGCCCGGCACTTCTCCGCCACGCCGTCGACCCGGCCCAGCTGCACCACGCCGTCTCCGCTGAGCCGGCGCACCACCACCTTGGCCAGCACCGCCGAGGCGTGGCCGTGGTCCTGCAGCGGCGTGAGCCGGATCGTGTGCTTGGCGGGCCCGGCGGGGGAGAGCGCCTTGGGCTCGGCCTCGCACACCGTGCGCCGGTTGCCCAGCGATGCCGGCAAGCCGTCGAGGCCCGGCGGGGGCAGCCGCTCGCTGTCACGGGCGATGGCGGCGTCGTGGGTGAACGACGCGTCGCGAGCGTCGAGATACTCGGTGTCGCTGACCGATCCCCGGGGCCGGAGGAAGTCGGGCCCGACCGTGGCCACGTTGGCCTCGTTCACGGCATCTTCTATTAACGGCGCGGGGCCGGGGTGGACGGGGCTGGACTGGGCATTGCCGGCATACACGGTGCGGCTGCGGGCAAGACCGGTGGGCGCGCTGCCGTGGCGGACGCTGGTTGTTTGGGAATTGCCCGTTTGGGCCATGCTGGCTGAAGTGCCAGGGTGGACATTGCCGGAAAGGGTGGGGCTATTATGGGCACTGCCGTTCTGCGGGGTGCCCGTTTGTATGGCACTGCCATGGGCGTTGCCGGTTTCGTTATTTCCCGGGTGGCCGTTGCCAGGGTGGCCGCTGAGGGGCTGGCTGGAGCCATTCAGGGCACTGCTGCTGTGGGCACGGCCGTTCGGGGAATTACCCGATTGGGAATTTTGGGCCGGGCTCTCCGCCATGGCCGACAAGTGGGTCGGCACGCTGGCGGAGCCCGACAGGGCACTCAGGGGGTTGCCTACCAGGCCCGAACGCAGGGACCGGGAGTGGGGAAGCAGCCCGGCGGTGCGCGGCGACCCGCCAAGGCGCTCGCCAAAGGGGTTCCACGACGCCATGGTCATGCGAGCCAGGCTGGGGGCACAAACAAACGAGAGAAGAGAGCCGGCGGGACAGGGCGGTCGGGCACGGCCGGCACGAGACTTGGATGCAGCAAAGTCGGGAGTCCGCGCGGGATTCGGGGCGGTGCACGGGTCGGAGACGGCGCGGAACACAGAGGCAGCACGGAAATCTACGGCTGCGCGGGACTCGAAGGCAGCGCGGAATTACGGGAGAGGGAGAAACTCCGCGTGGTGGTTTGCAAGCGAGGGTGGGCGCGTCTCACCGTTAAGGCCAGCGGCGGAACCCTGGCATGGCTGGGCAGAGGGCTTGGCAACAGAAGGAGCAGCTGGGTGGTGGGTGATCCGGGGATGACAGACAGGCCAGGGTTGGGCTGGTCGTCAACACCTCCTTCTGGCCGCCAGGGCTGAACGGCAGCGGTCGTCCCCACGTGACGTTTCACTCGCCAACCACGCCCGGCCGCGATTCTCCGCCGCAAGCATGCAAAACACCTCTTCTAACAACGGCCTCCTCCTGCGGATCCCTCCTGCCTAACTCCCACCTCCACCCAAACAAGGTTTTTCCAACAAACGACGGGGTTGGGCCCCGGCAACAAAAGGTATGTTAATGATGGTCCACTGTGACATTTACGTTAAACCCAGCTCTTCGATTGCAATCATGAGACTAGTATCAACGAACTTTGCCTGAGACGTGCTAACACTTCCCAGATCCAAACTTCAACCGTAATGCTTAAACATGTATGTAAATGGAATAGACATCCCTTTTTTGGATGTACGTGTGATGCGTTGCAGACGTGCGGCTCCGACTGCTCATGCGTTTGTTGACAAGTGTTGAAGCGTGTAGTGGTAATGATGGGACCTGTATGGAAATAAAGGGAATGGAGATCCCTTTTTGGATGCACGTGTGATGCGTTGCAGACGTGCCGCTCAGACCCTTCTGTGTTTGTTGACAAGTGTTGAAGCGTGTAGTGGTAATGATGGGGCCTGTATGGAAATAAATGGAATAGAGATCATGTTTGCATACCTGTCGACAGACCCCTATGTGTTTGTTGACAAGTGCCGAGGCTTGTGGTGAGTGTTTAAGCAGCTGAGGCATTCGGATGTTGAGCACTTGTAGGCGTAGCCGAAGCATGTGGGTTGTTTGAAAACCTGCTGAGCTGGTTGGATTGACTGTTGCAGTAGCCAACGTGTTTGGGTTGTCGAAAACGAGTAGAGGTGGTTAAAGTAGATATTGGAGTAATTGTCGGAGGAGTAGAAGTATTTGTTGAGAGGTAGAGATATTGGTTAAGGTAGAAATATTGGTTAAGAGGTAGAAGTATTTGTTGAGAGGGGAAAGTATTGAGAGGTAGAAACATTGGTTAAGAGGTAGAAGTAATCGTTGAGAGGTAAAAGTAATTCTTGAGAGGCAGAAGTAATTCTTGAGAGGCAGAAGTAATCGTTGAGAGGTAGGTGTAAATGGTGGAGAGGCAGAAGTGATTGTTGAGAGGTAGAAGTAGATGGTGGCGAGGCAGAACTGAGAGGCAGAAGTATTGCTGTGGAAGCAGAAGTAATTAAGGTAGCCAAACAAATTGTTGAAGTGATAATTGGAATGATCGAAGCTATGACTCAGGTGCATTATTGAGGTAGCGGAAGTGAATGTCGAGGTGGTTGAAGTTGGAAGAAATCGAAAAAGTTAAACTAGCCCAATGGGCGTTGGCACTTTGTTGTTATCTTCGTTCATAAGCGCGTCATTTGGTACTCGGTGCGGCCTTACGAAGGATCCAGAGGGTATCTTTGCTTAGTTTTTTCGAAAACCCCTGATTTCTGTAATTTTTGTAGGTGAAGTCATGGAGGTATCTAAATTGCTAGATGTATGGTAGTTAAACTCCAACGATCGACAAAATCATAAATCTGTTCCATCGGTTAGAATCCATTCAGAGATCTTAATTATGTGATCGATATGATATGCCTCACTTTAATCCACATAGCAGGAAAGGTGCACGAGTGCATCAATGGAATTCGAATGAGCTTGCACGCTCCATAATGGCTTTCCAAGGGGATCACAGTAGCGATTGCCTCTCAAATATATCAGAAGTGTTCACCGTAACTAACTCTATCAACTTCAAACAGACTTCGTGCACTTCGCTGGTACGCACGCCTCTAAATATATTATGTACAAAGTCACAGACAGCTTACGCGCGTTTGGCGGCCGCCGCCCGGAACGTGATGATGTCGCCATCTTCCACAACGTAGTCCTTACCTTTAGTTGCAATCTTGCCCAATCGGCGCAACACCGCCTCGTCGCCGGCGTGCTGCTCGCTGTCAGCAAACTTGGTGACCTGCGCGGTGATGAAGGTCTTGGCTAGGTCGGCGTGGATATGCCCCGCGGCCTGGGGCGCCGTCGTGCCTTGTCGAATCGTCCACTCACGCACCTCGTCCGTGCCTGCCGTGAAGAAGCTATGCAGACCGAGGGCCCGGCGCAGTTCCACGATAATTGCGGGCAGGTTGCTCCGGACGCCGTCGCCAAGTTCCGCCAGCTCCGCTCGGGCTTCGGTGTCGCTGAGCTGGGCCAGCCGAGCCTCGAAATTCACGCTCAGCGGAACCACACTAGCCCCGGGCTGGGACTCGCGCACCCACGCCTGGAGGTCCCGCACGTTCTCTGCAGGGTCTCCAAAGACCCAGTCCTCCTCGCTGATGTTGGCCACGTACACACTGGGTTTGGTGGTCAGAAGGTTGAGCTGACGCAGATACTTGGCATGCCGGGATGGGTCCCAATCCGGCAGCGCATCAACACGGCGCCCGCTATCCAGAGCGGTCATTGCGCGCTCGCACACTGCCAGCATCTCGTTCAGTTCCACACGCCCGGCAGACTGGGCGGGCATGGTTTTGACCCGGCGCTGGGCCTGGTCTTGGGCCTTGAGCACAAACTCCATGTCCTTGAGCACCAGCTCGTCATGGATGATCTGGGCGTCCCGAACGGGGTCCACGCTGTTTTCCACGTGCACGATGTCCTCGTCGTCGAAGGCCCGCACCATCTGGAACAACCCATCGACGGCCCGGATGTTGGCCAGAAAGGCGTTTCCCAAGCCCTCCCCGGTGGCCGCGCCGCGCACCAGCCCGGCGATGTCCACAACGGTGAAGCTGGCCGGCACCACCGAGGCAGGCTTGTAGAACTCGGCCAGCCTGGCCAGCCGGGTCGACGGCACGGCAACCTTTGCCTCCTCGGGCTCGATCGTGGCAAAGGGGAAGTTGGCCGGGTTTCCCAGCTTGCTGCGCGTGATGGCCTGGAAAAATGTCGACTTGCCGACGTTGGCCAGGCCCACAATGCCGCCGGACAGGTTGGTCTTTGCCCGGCCGAACATGGTAGGGAAATTTCACCCTCGCCCTGAGCGCCCATATTAGATCCGTTATTTCATGCAGGAGATAGTGATGATTCTGGGATAGCTGGAGAGGAAGTAAGGATCAACTAGCAAATTAATGGAAAATTGGAGAGAGCAAGAGTAATAGAGAAGCCTATCGGGAAGCAAATAGAACTAAATTGACAACAGCAGGGATGACTATAATATAGATACGATCACACATAAGGTGGTGACGCAGGTGAAGAAGAGACTATGTCAGTGTAAGGAGACCTAAGGATGGGAGCAATCTTGCAGACGATATATTTCAGGCGATTACCCAGAGATAATGCCAGGTATGAGAACTGCCTATCCTGTATCTGGAGAAAACGTGTGGCGGAACGTCTTAGCCGATGCCAACGGCAGAGCATTATGCCAGGTACCAGAGTCATAATCGAATAAGATTAGACCCTAAATCCTAGGAACATAGATCCAGGTGGTAGACTAAGTAGAGATGTTAGGCATATAGAGGATTTACGGTGCGCGTAGCGTGTTGTATAAATACAATTATAAGTCCTAAGTTTGGGGTGTGAAATATGATGTCATATGTTTACGAAGCCGCCAAGCGCAATACATTAGTTTGTGGGGCTCGCTCCTTTCGCGAAGCACAATACGTACGACCGCCTGACCGAGCGCATTTCCAGATTATGTCGGTCTATGACTATATTGGTACATGGGTTTTTTATGAAACGGGATCCTTTGCTTCAAATCCTGATAGAGTATATACTATAAGAAAGATGTAATACAAATTTAATGTGCCTGTAGACTGCTTACTGAGAAGAAGTGATGTACACATCATGGACAAGGAGTCACGACGCAGCGACTTTCCTCGTTGAGTATGTAGTCGAGTATTATATTCTAGTTGGGCTGTACATGTTACGGAACAGAAGCATTTGCTATAAATGTCCTTATAGAGTGCTGACTATTGAGGGAAAGTGTGACACACATCAACCCATGGACTAAGCGACGAAAGTCGATAGATTGATCTAGTTTACATATATTGGTCTAGTTTACATAGGTTGATCTAGTTTGCAGATTATGGTTGATCTAGTTAACATAGGTCGATCTAGTTTACATAGGTTGACCTAGTTTACATAGGTTGATCTAGTTTACATAGGTTG
>JANIWM010000041.1:40621-65701 GCA_030555655.1 Starmerella floris
TAGTTTACATAGGTTGTTCTAGTTTACATAGGTTGATCTAGTTTACATAGGTTGATCTAGTTTACATAGGTGGATCTAGTTTACATAGGTTGACCTAGTTTACATAGGTTGATATAGTTCGCAGATTATGGTTGATCTAGTTTACATATATTGATCTAGTTTACACAGTTTGGTCTAGTTTACATAGGTTGACCTAGTTTACATAGGTTGATCTAGTTCACATAGGTGGATCTAGTTTGCAGATTATGGTTGATCTAGTTAACATAGGTTGTTCTAGTCTACATAGGTTGTTCTAGTCTACATAGGTTGATCTAGTTCACATAGGTTGATCTAGTTTACATAGGTGGATCTAGTTTGCAGATTATGGTTGATCTAGTTAACATAGGTTGTTCTAGTCTACATAGGTTGTTCTAGTCTACATAGGTTGATCTAGTTCACATAGGTTGATCTAGTTTACATAGGTGGATCTAGTTTGCAGATTATGGTTGATCTAGTTAACATAGGTTGTTCTAGTCTACATAGGTTGATCTAGTTTACACAGGTTGATCTAGTTTACATAGGTTGATCTAGTTCACAGATTATGGTTGATCTAGTTGTCCCTATAAAGTACTATCAGTGAAGTGATAACTCATGGACCCTCGCTGATTTGATCTGGCCGAGTATTTACAAATATTCATAACAAATCCCAACGCAGCAAGCTAATACTAACACGCTACTGCTAGATAGTAAACCGCCGACCAGCACACTGAACCACACATTTAGAGCTAGAATAGAAACGACATATAGATATTGCCTTCAAGGCACAACCGGGATTCATCAATGAGGGACGCCGCGCATCGGGACTGCTCGCAACGCGCTCCTGATCGCAGGGCGCGGCGGTCTGGCGCTCGCAAGGCCCGCCTGAAGTCCGACCGCCCGCTAGTTGAGCCGCGCAACGTACTCGCGGTTCTCGCAGCCCGCCGGCAACTCCACCGCCTTCTGCAGCGTGGCGACCGTCTGCGCCACCACCGCCGGGTCCACGGCGCCGGCGTCGCGGCTGAACGTGACCGTTTTCAGCCACTCGCGGGCATCGGCGGCCGAGTAGTCGAAGTGCGACGCAATGAAGTCGACCGCCTCGTCCTGATGGGCTTCGAAGTAGCCGATGCCCTCGTTGACGGCGGCCGTGAAGGCGCGCAGCGCGTCTTTGTGGCCCGCCGTCACGTCGCTGTGGGCAGCCACGATCCACGAGGGCCAGGGCGTGAAGATGTGGCCCAGCCGCTTGATCTCGCCGTTGTCGAAGTACCGCTTGGAGGTGAAGTGCTCCCACATGAAGAAGTCGGCGCGGCCGGAGGCCACCGCCGCGCGCAGGTTGGCGAACGTATCGCACACCTCGTAGGTGAAGCCCCGGCCCCAGCCCCGCTCCTGCTGCAGCACGCGCGACATCACGTCGGAGCCGGAGCCCATGCGCGACACGCCGCAGGTCGCCCCCTCCAGGTTCTCCACGCCGGCCAGATCGTGGCGCTGGGGGCCCGTGCTGACGGCCCACTGCAGGGGGCTTTGCACGTAGGTGCCCACCAGTCGATAGTGATCGGCGCCGGCAGCCAAGGCGCGGATAAACGCCTCGGTCAGGCCCACCGCCACGTTGATGGTGCCGTCGCCCAGACTCTGGATGAGGTGGCCGGAGCCCGAGGGGAACGGCCGGAACTCCACCTCCACGCCATGGCGCGCGTAGTAGCCCTGCTGCTCGGCAAAGAACAGGGGGGTGCTGAAGTGTTCGGGAATGTATCCTACCACCAGCTTCATGAGGTCGTCACCGTTAGGGCTGGTGGCCTCAGGGCAGATAAGAGCGGAAGGGGGGAGGGGGGATGGGCGGCGCGTGGCACGTGACCGCCAACGGCGGTCTGGTCGATGGTTGTAGCCAGCAGAAGGCGGAGGCCGTCGAGCCCCGAGGCGGATATCGCGGTGTATTGACGGGAATCCAAGGGTGTAAGGTGGGCACGTTAGGACTGGACGGGATTGGGTTGAAATGGTGGGATTAGGTAGAGCTGTTGAGATTGGGTGAGTTGATATGAGATTGGGTGGACTGGGTGGTGAGATTGCGTGGAGTGGGTGAGATTGGGCGGAGTTGGTGAGATTGAGCGGAGTTGGTGAGATTGAGCGGAATTGATGCAGCAAACTTGGGGGTGGAGTCACAGGTTTGTTACATTAACGGGATCAGGGGGAATGAGCGAGGTTGCAAAGAACTAGAGATCAATCAGATGGAGAGCGAGTGGGGTTGGAACAAACTAGAGATTAATGAGATTGAATACTGGGAGTCAGCGGAATGAAGGGGAGATCGATGAGAGTGGGAAACCAGGAGAATTGCGCGGGTTTAGATGAAAATAAGCTAGTACGGAACAGCCATTCTTTAGGATACAAGGAATAAGCAGGAATAGATAATATTGGCGAAAATAGTGGAGGTTGATAAGCAGAAGGTGGATTGCGCTAATGGCAGGGGCGGTGTGGAATAGGTTTAACGTAAGGAAGAGGTCACCCGCGTGCAATAGGTCATCGCTGGGTTGAGAAATATGCGTGGTGCGTTATGGAATAGGTGATGCGCTGAAATATGCGTAACACGTTGTGAAATAGGTGATGCGGTGAAATATGTGGTACGTTGTGGAATAGGTGATACGTGAGGAACATAACTTGTGTGGGAGAAGTTATACGTGTGGGAGAACTGACACGCGTGGAATAGGTTACACGTTGTGGAAAGGTGAGGGTGGACTATGAAACGTGCGGGATAGGTTATACGTGTGGAATAGGTGTGGAATAGGTCACAGCTGTGGAATAGGTGACATGTGTTAAATTTAGCTAACTAAAATTAGGTTTCACCGGGATCCTGTGGGTTAGGGGCGGTGCTGTCGCTTCAAGTCGACAGAGGGTTCAGGGAAAGTTTAGGTGCATTCAACATGACTGATGCGGTTAGGGACTGGGCCGGAGACTCAGGTCCACCCAGGTACAGGTGGTAATCAGTTGGAATTGTGTGATGCAGCAATATTACGTCATTGTGCGTAGGTAGGGACAAATAAGCGGTTTGGAACGTAGCTGAGTTTAGGGAAAATGGCGGTGGTATTAAATTTTTGAAAACTGGATTAGATGATGCGGTGTCGTTTCAACTAGAAATCCTTTGCTCACTCGTGCTAGAATACCTGGGGTCGAGAGGAGGTGAGAAATAAGAGATAGCACCGGGCAAGTCCGGTATTTTGCACCGCTTCCAATCAGTACATCTTCAAAGCTTTAGAGAAGGGTGGCCTTCAAACCAGCATGGACTCGCCTCGCATGATCGACCTATACGTCCAGCTCCTGCGAGCCCTATGCGTCCGAGAAAGTCGCCCTAACGGAATGATCTGTTTGGCCCAAGTCGATCCCAGCTCCGAAGGCCAGGCCAGCCCCTGGTTTAAAGTTTTTTCGTAAGTTCTCGTTTTTCTAGCAAGCGGATCTTCACCTCTAGTGCCCCTGCTTGCGATGGTGTGAACGCTGCCGTCAGCTGCCCCTGTGCGTTTGTCTGTCATGCAACGGCCACCCTTCAGAGAACTACCGGTGGTCCGTGTTTAGGGTTGGGCCCAAGAGTCACCAGGTTGCGTCCCTGGGATGGCGAAATTCACCATGCGGTGCGACTCGTGAGGTCCCTGCGCACATGAGCTAGCAGGGTACGCCCTTACCCTTGGCACCTGCAGAAGGTCGGTAGGTGCGTGAGGCTCCCATCACATGCACCCATCCCCGTTTGATGATGTTTGGCAAAATAAAGTTGCCATGCGTATGCAACTAGAAGCGATCGGACCCGATGCAACGGGCCTTGCTACACTCATGGCCACGAAAAGCGCGTAACTAAAAATGAAGTTGATGAAATGAAGGGACAAATAACCTCGGTAACTTAACGACCAGATCAGCTAGGAATAGGTTTGTTCGGCAAGATTACATCTGCCGAACACTGGTGGTATCTGCCTGCTCATGCACGTCAGTCAAAAAACATAATATTACGTGGCTTCGGAAAAATCGTATCTACAGCCCGCATGTATATGCAAGCGGTCGGCCACGGCTTTGTATCGCCTAGGCTGCAGCTCTGTGTCAGCTCGGCCGCAGCTCAGCGTCAGCTCGGCCGCAGCTCAGCGTCAGCTCGGCCACAGCTCATTGTCAGCTGGGCCACAGCTTATTGTCGGCTCGGCTGCAGCTTATTGTCGGCTCGGCTGCAGCTCCCCAAGTAACCCCAAGGAGCTCTTAGCACCGAAGCCAGCCCAATTTCGATCTCAGTAGCAGTCGTAGAACGGTAATTATCTAGTTTAACCCCTCTAACTATACCGTTAGTGTCTATCTAAGCCTCCTGCGGAGTCTCGCCCGCGGACTTATCTCGCAGAGAGTTGTAGTGAGCACCCAGCCCGAACTTAGCCTGATAGAACGCCAGGGTCAACGGCGTTTCATGGGCAAACTGCTCCTCGTTGATGGTGAGCGCCGGCTGCGAGGCGAAAAACACCCGAATCGGTACACCGTACAAGCGCGAAGCCGCCATGATCTCCAGGTCACCGCCCCACATGGGGGTGTTCTCCAGATCGCTGGTGTAATTTTCCAGGTCCTGCACTTCACCAGTCTCTTCCGAAATCAGGTAAGGGACGAAGTCATCTGCGTTACTGCGAATGTAATTGGCGAGCTGAGAGCGCAGCTCCTGCGCGTCCACAGTGATGCTGCGGCGCTGCTCGAGCTGGTCGCTCAGAGAGTGGAAAAGACAGTGGCCATCGGGCTGGACCTCGAACTCCTGGAGGCCGGCGGTATCTATCATCATGCCCATGCCCTTGAGCTCGATGAGCCGCTTGTCCGGCTCGGTTTCGGCCTCTGCCTGGGCTTGCTGTACAATACGGATCCGCTCGCGCTCACGCTCGGCTAGTTTTTCTTTGCGCCGGTTGCGTTTCTTGCCGGGAGCATCACCAGCAGCATTGGTGGAAGCGGTCCCGCTGGAAGAGGCTCCCGAGGCTCCGTCGCTCGAGGCTCCACTAGCCGGGGCTCCACTAGCCGGGGCTCCGCTGCCAGCAGCCTCTCCGGGAGCCTGATTATCAAGATTGGAAAGCGGCTCCTTCGAGGAAGGCTTTATACGAGCGGAATCATGTTCGGCAGCATCGACAAAGGATTCATCTTTTTCAGTGGGGGCCGCAGCATTCGACTCTGCCCCCTTGCTCGGCTCCTCCTCGACAGAGTCCGAGTCGGAGCGCGACTTGCTGTCCCGCTTGAACACCTGCTTGAAGCTCTGGTGGAGCGAGCGCAGGTGGGGGTGCTTGACTTCGGGCTCCGGCTCCGGCTCCTCGGTGTCCACCGCCTCCTCTTCCACCTTTTTGTCGCTGGTGTCTATGCCCATTGTGGACAGGAGCCGGGCTGCAAAGCCGGCGTCCCCGTCGGCATCCTGCTCTGCGTCGCCGGCGGGCTCCGCGTAAGCGTACTCCTTCTTCTTGTGCGACTTCTTTTTGCCCATTGCTCAGTGTCAGCAGAAAGACTCGGGGGCCCAGCGCGACGGGTTTCCTCGGTTGCCAGGGGCCAGGGGTGATAAATCCGCCCGCCCACGGCCTAGCCCTGGTGGTTTCCAACGCCAGAGCAAGAGCCCTTGATAAACAAACCACGTGCATTCGGGCATGCCGCGTAGAGCGGGCTAAGCAAGATAGGCCAACAGCGAGGAACTTTCCGTTACGTCAGGGCACAGCGCTATGCGCCCAGTTATCTACTGATTGCGGTTAGATGTCAACATGCAGACTTACGGCGGGGAATTGGCTAGGGGCGGGCCCTGATACCCGCTTGAGACCCGTTTCGGAGCTTCATAGGACCGGCCTGAGGTGCGGCTCAGATAGAGTATTGGAGTAGTACATTGTCCCTGCCGGGTGATGCATGGTTGCCGCTGGGCGCAGGTTTTTGTAACTGACCAGGTCAACGGTTGTGTAATGGTGGCGTGTGACAAATGTGGAATCAATTGATTGTGGAGTTTAATAGCGTGTGATAGATATTTAGCTTGGATCTTTGATAGCATAAATAATTAAACCAATCGATAGGTCGGCCAATTGATAGGTCGGCCAATTGATAGGTTGAACAATTGATAGGTTGAACAATTGATAGGTTGAATTGAGGGGTTAATCAATTCATAGCGTGAACCATTGATAGCGTGAGCAGTCAATTGACGGCAAAAGAATGGGTGGCGCTGATATCTGCGATTATTTAGTATTTAGTGGTCAACTGGGGTGTTATGATCAATTACTGCTTTTGGCAGTTGATGAGTTTGGACTATTGATCAAGGTGTGAGGAAGCGACACGTGTGAGCAAGCGGCAAGTGTGAGCGATATCTTGCGAGCAGCTTATGCTTTGTGAGCGATATAGTTTTATGACCAATTATCACCTCAGTGTGCACTGATTGGATTACAGCTCCTGACTAACTTCCCGAGATTAAGAGCTACGAAATTAGGCGCTCCTTTTCTTGTTCCCTGATGCGCGAAACCGACTTGTAGGCAAACGGTTGCTGATTGCACATTGAAAATGCAGTAGATCATGACAAAATGTATTAGATGATAATGATTTGCAGCATATGAAAAGGTTGTATATGATGATGAAAAGTATCAAATATGGTATATGAAAATGAGATGTATGATAATAAATGTGATAATAAATGTAGTATATCAAAATGAAAAGTAGTTTAGGATATTACACTCCGTGAAATCGCATTTATTTGCCAAAATTGCTATTTATGGCTCGTAATTCACAGGATAGCCTGGGTGGTGGTAGATCCAGACTCTAATAGCTTCTACATATATAACAGGCAAAACGATGGATGAGGTTCCACACCGGCTAGCGGGCCGGGTTTTAATGCATCGGAGGCGACACTCCCGTCCCCGTCTGAACCGGTGACTAGTAGCTGAACCGGAGCCAAAGCGCCTGGCTTGTGACCATGCTTGGGTACTGGGGAACCGCCGGGCCTGTGATTCGATTAGCCGACGATTGCTGTCAACACAGACGCGGGGACCGGGCCCCTGAGCGCGTCATCGTTCCGGAATAAGCCGTGCTCAGCCTAGGGCTGGCCCCATTCAGGCTTAGACTGAGGACAGGAAAAAGGGTCGGGAAAAAGGGTCGATCGATAGATGTATATAATCCGCCATAGAAGGTACCTTGCTACTGGGTAAAGCATCGCGATACATGAATAAAGAACTGCTGTTCAAAATAAATAAGGTACACTAGTTTAGCGCGAGTGTTTTCGGGGCGTCCTCCGCCTAACATCCTGCCCCTCACGGGTCGGGGGTGAGGTCCCCGGGGGTTGCCTGGTGACGGCGGGGCGCGGGCATCGCCATGGCCATGTGCATGGCCATGGTGCCCGGCATCATCGAGTGCGTCGGCATGTACTGGGACATGTCGCGCGGGGCCCCGTTCATCATCAGCGACTGGCCGTGGCTGCCGTGCATCCCGCCCATCCGCGACATCCCGGACGACCCCATCGAGCCCCCCATTCGGCCCTGCCCCACCGGCTCCATGTGCGGACCGGCAGGGGCTGCCAACGGCTGGGCCGTCGACGACGACGGGAGGGGCCCTCCCAGGGAGGCGGCCATGTGCGAGGGCAGCATGCCCATCTGGCGGCCCATCCCCCCGTCGGGGGGGCCCCCCATCCCGCTGTAAGGGCCGGCCATCTGGCCCACCGAGCCCATGGTCCCCATGGAGCCGGAGGGGTTGACCCGGTTGTAGTGGCCGTACCGCCCCATGGGGTTCATCTGGTTCATGTGCGCCAGCGGGTTCATGCGTGCATTAACGGCCGGGCTCATGCCCACGTCACGGTCTCCTTCGGCCATGGGCTGCTGCTGGTGGCCGCCCATGGTCAGGTACCCCGGGTTGCCCATCATCGCCGAGTTTACCGCCACGTGGGACATGTGGGACGGCGCCAGGTGGTTCTGGGGCATGTGGCTGTGGGGCATCTGGTTGTGGGCCATGTGGTTCTGGGGCATTTGGTGATGGGACCCCATGTGGGAATGGTGCATGCCGTGGGGAAGGTTGGTGATGGCGTGGTTGATGTTGGTATTGGCGTGGGGCAGCTGGGAGGGCATCATCTGCCCGCCCAGTGGGGTGCTGCCCTGGCTGGTCATCGGCGTGAGGGCGGCGTTGGTCAGCGGGGTCAGCGGCGAGTAAGTGCTGGGCTTCATGCCGCCCGGCGGGTGTACGGCCGAGGCGGTCTCGAAGTGATTTTTCGAGCGCTGGTGGCGCACCAGGTGGTCGCGCCGCGTGAACTTGCGCTTGCAGGTGTGGCACTCGAACTCGGGGGCGGCGTGCGTGCGCCGGTGCTTGGCCAGGTTGCTGCTCTCGGCAAAGCACTTGCCGCACCCCGGGAACGTGCACACCAGCGGCTTCAGCCCGGTGTGGGTGCGGCTGTGCACGACCAGGCTCTTGCGGGACCGGAACGCCCGCCCACACGTGTCGCACCGGAACGGCCGCTCGTCGGTGTGGCTCAGCAGGTGCGCCTTGAGCAACGTCTCGTCCGACAGCTCCTTCTTGCACACCGAGCAGTTGTGCTCCTTGGTCTTGGCGTGCACCTGCAGGTGCCGTACCAGCTTCTGTTTCTGGCAAAACGGCACCGTGACCCGGGTACACCCGTCCCACCGGCACGTCGTGGCGCCGGTCTCGATGTGCATGTGCACGATGTGGGCGTTGAGCTCGGGGCTGGTGAGAAACTCCTCGCCGCAGATCTGGCCGTTGCCCATGGACCACATGCAGCGGTGGCTTTCGTACGGGAGGCTTTCCGGCGTGCTCAGCCGGGGCAGCGAAGAGGGGTCCAGCTTGGGGCGAAAGCCGAAGTCACTCCCGGCCGGCGCCGAGTAGGACAGGCCGTGGGGCTGCTGCGACAGCATGCCGGCGGCCGCGTAGCCACCAGCGCTGGCCGGACCCGCCGGCGCAGCGGTTTCCGGGCGGTGGAGCACGGCGTGGGGCTGGGCAGCCATTTGCTCGGCTTTCACAGGCGGCAGCGATTGGTGTTCGGGGCTTGCCAGATGCCCGTTGGTTTGAGCGTTGCCGATGGGGTTGTTGACGGAGTTTGCACCGGGGTTGTTGACGGAAGGGCTGCTGTGCAGGCTGTCGTGGATGCTCCCGCCGAGACTGTCGTTGAGGCTGCCATGAATGCTGCCGTGAAGGCTTCGGTTGAGCCTTTCGTTGAGGCTTTCGTTGAGGCTGTCATTGAGGCTGGCATTGAAATTATCATTCATGGTCCCGTTGATGCTCCCATGGTGGCTTCCGTTGAGGCTTCCGTTATGGCTGCCGTTGTGGCTGCCACTGAGATTCCCATTGTGGTTTGCGTTTTTGAGACTGCCATCGAGGCTTTCGTTGAGATTAACATTAATGGTTCCGTTGAAGTTGCCGTTGTGGCTTCCGTCATGGCTTGCACCGAGGTTTCCGGCGTGGGTTCCGTCGTGACTTCCATTGGAGCCCTCGTTATGGTTACCGTTGTGATTCTCATCGTGACTGACATTAAGGTTTCCCAGATAGCTTCCTTCTCTGCTTCCATCGAGGCTTCCGTTATGGCTTCCGTTATGGCTTCCGTTGTGGCTTCCGTTGTGGCTTCCGTTGTGGCTCCCACTGTGGCTTCCGTTGTGGCTTCCGTTGTGGCTTCCGTTGTGGTTCCCGTTGTGGATGCCATTGTGGCTGCCATTGTGGCTTCCCGTATGGCTTCCTTCCCTGCTTCCGGCTTGGATTCCGCTGTGGCTGCCGGCGTGGCTTCCATAATGATTCTCGCTCTGGCTCCCGTGATGGGCTGCGTAGTGACTCTCATTATGGTTTTCGTACTGAGGGCCTTCATGCATCCCCAGGCCGCCGTGGCTCCCTTGGTTTCGCAGGTGGCTTTCGCCAACGCTCTCATCATTATTCTCGCTGTCGCCGCCCAGCTCCGAGTCAACCGACACATGGCTGTGCGGGGGAGACAAACTGGCCGACCCCTCGCTGTTGGCGAAGTCACCGGAGCCATTGCTGTGGTGGGGCTTGGCGCCGCTGGCTGAGGAGTGGCCGTGCTCCGGCTTGGGCCCACACGGCGGCGGAGCGGCTCCGTCCAGGCACGAGCCGTGGTGGGGGCGCAACGACTCCTCCTGGTGGCTTTCGCGGAAGTGCTCCATGATCTCGTCGATGTTGAACATCTCATGGCAAGAGTCCCAGTGGCATTCCACCGCCTGGGGCAGGCCGTCCTTGGCCGGCTCCGCCAGGCCGGAGCCGCCCAGTGGCGCGCTCTTGTGGGCCAGCTTTTCGTGGGCCAGAGGCGGCGACTGCGGCGACGGGCCTAACTGGCCCAGGCCACCGGGTAGATTGACGAAGTGGGAGTACAGGTGCTGATCCAGGTCATATTCGTTCATAAACAGCACGTCATGGTCATGGGTGTCCCAATGACAGTACAGGCTCTTCTCCTGCGGTTCATAATCCTCCATTTTGGTTCCCAAGACGCGCAGCTAGCTTCAGTTTCGGCAATTGACGGGACCGGCACTGGGGCAGCTGCAGGAGATGGGGTCGAACTGCCGGTAAAAATTCGGCGGTATTCGAGTTTAGGACCTGATCGGTGTGATATCTGACTAAAGTACCCTTTTCACACCCTCCCCCCGCGAGCTGGGAGGATGACGCAGCGGATCGGTGCACGCTGCAGCGATCGTAGGTCGGTGCATGCAGGTGGGTCCGACTGGGGAGAGGACAGGGTGAAACAGGGGAAATAAGGAGGCACGGGCGGGCCAAACTGAAATTTTCGCGTTACTGGGTGGGCCGGAAAATTGCTCAAGGCTCGCTGATGGCGGCAAAGTATTGACCGAGTGGACGAGGTAGGCATCGCTTATTTTTGCTATATTCGATCGGGATGCGGCTACTGAATTGATAAGAACCGGGGGGGTGTTTTCCCGCGGTGAGGAAGGTCTACCCGGGTCTTGGGTCGCCTGCACGCTGTGGCCTGTCACGAGGTGGTTCCCGTGGTGACGGGTAGGGCACGGCCAGGGCACGGGCAACGAGGAACCCCCGGTCGATGCTAAAAGTCGCCCAAGGGGAGGGTACCCAGCTGGGCACCAGGGTATAGCTCCCATGCGTCGGCAGTCGTTTTTTGGGTCAGCCGATCGCATATACAGGGCAGGGGCGTTCGATCTGACATATGGCACTAGGGAGCCAGTGTGGGAGCGATTGGTTCTTCGTCGGTTTCGCCTGCCAGTCACCGGTTGGGGTTGCGTTCTCCCCGGGCACGAGAATGCGGGGGAAACGCGAATACTAGCCGTGGTCAATTCGTTGCCGCTCGGCGGGCTTGGGTGATCGCTACTATACCGTGCTAACTATTTTTGAACTACCACCAGGTACCTGACTATCTTTAATAAGCATGCCGTTGCGTATAATTTATTTTCACGATATGTTCCCGCGAATCGGAAACATCGAGGATCTTGGTTCCTGAGGATTACCATGTAAGTCTTAATCTCGGGACTCGTTAATGGAGGCCTCTGCGAACTTTGGGCATGTTTTTGAGCGCTATCTAGATGAGTCCTCCGAGCGACTAACCAAAATCAGCGGCTATTCAATATGGATCCAGTACAGATTTTCGACCGGAGCACCAATGGGTCAGCCACCGTTGCTAGGGACATTTTGGGGGCGTTTGAATGGTGCTATTCCAATAAGTTTTGCCGAACCACCACTTCCATCTAATGATGACTCGGCTGGTGGCTGGTGGATATCGAGATTCCACCGGGCGCGCGCTGGTAATCGTCGCTTGCGTGGGTAGGGCGCCCAACGGTTGCGTGTCATCGTATTGCCAGTCTCGGATCGGGATCGCCCGAGGTTGATTCACGATCGGCGGTTATCTCAAACGTGATCCCAGTGGGGAGATTAAACGTCCCAAAACATTTGTGTAGTGCATCCCATTGAGTGCCCTAACACACCACGGACAAACCGGCTTTACTGGGACTAATTACACGATAAAAATCGGGTAATTAATTATTTTTGCGAATCACTAAGTCTCGCGGCAGGTGCAGCCCGGCCCCCCATCGATCCTCACGTATTAACTTGGATTATACGGGGACATCGAGCTCGTAACGTTTAGGGGACAGTTAATGTCGATATGTGCTCACCTGCATGGTCATCGCATCACCACCGTGCATGAATCGTGGACCTGCATCGCTTGCGTCGGACCTGCACAAGCGGACTTTTAGTCGCTTGTATTCTGGACCTGCGTTGGTGCACTGTCGGATGTGGCTGGCCACAGGGGTTAGCGGTGCCCACTGGGCCGTTGAAAACTCCTCGTGACGCTCGTCACCTACACCGGCAGTCAACGGTCAATCTAAAATTGCCAACGGGCCCTAGAGCCCTCATCATGCCTGGCACCTCTGCTAGATAACCGAGCGCCGATGCCCATTTCCCCGCGCGGCCCTCAGCAATTTAAGTTTTGACACCACCTCTGCACACCGGTTGCAGAAAACGGTCGCAATGCATCGCGTCGTTAATCGCGCAATTTACCGGTGTCGCTGCTGGAGCGGAGCGAGCGCGCATTGTCCGCGGCAAATTCAGGGCCGCCCCGGCAAATATATGGCTCAATGCCCACTGCAGCACCGTCGCCCATGCTGTTGCCGGTGGCCCATGCCGTGGTCCGTTGCCCATTATTCGCCTCATGCCTCTCCTCCCCTCCCTCCACCTGCCATGCCAGCAGCACCCCGGATGGTGAGTGCGCCGCACGTGACCACAGTGGGTCAGGGCCTCATTGCTGGTATCCTCAAATGGAAATAAATAATATTCCCCACGATTCGAGCAGTGGCTGCGGGCATGCCTGGAGCGTCGCACCCCAATGTCTGACCCGCGACCGCCGTCTATCATAGCGTTCGAGAAGGCCCTGAGCTCCGAGGATCCCCACGACAAGATCGTCAGTGCCAATGACTGGGCGCCGCGCCACGAGCTGGCCCGCCCGCGGCGCGGCGCGCGCCCGTCGCGCGACGACAACTACGGGCTGGCCTACACGGTGCTGCGATGGCCGCTTTTTGTGGGACTGTCGGCGTGGATCTTCCTCCTGCTGGTGTTCTACTTCGTGCTCCGGCTGTGGGTGGTCACCAACGAGTCCATGTTTGTGTGGACGGGCCGGCGCCGGTTTCTGCGGGAAAAGCTGCGGCACGCCAGTAGTTTTGGCGAATGGCTTAATTGGGCCGAGATTCTCGACGACTACCTTGGCTTTATCAACTGGAAACGGGACCCCCGCTCGCTGAGCTATGACTGGCGCACGGTGGCCCGCCTTGTGGACGAGCTCCACTCCATTCCCCACGGACCGTTTACCGAGGATGCTGATCGGATCCACGTGGAGCGACTGTGCGTGGTGCTGGAAGGCGCGATCAAGTACAATTTTGCTGGGATCCACAACCCGCAGCTGTTCTCCCAGTGTTACTCCGGCACCAAGAACATCGTGAATGCGTTGAATGCCCAGCTGATCGAGCGGCTGGACGAACTGGCCGGTTCCAGTGATCGGCTGGTGTCGTCGGAGGTCAAGGACATGCTATTTGCCATGTTTGACAAAAACCTGGGTAAGGCTGCCTTGAGCCTCAGCGGCGGTGCATCGTTCTCGTACCGGCACTTTGGCGTGGTTAAGGCACTGCTAGATGTGGATCTGCTGCCTACAATCGTCAGTGGCACGTCCGGTGGGGGGCTGGTGGCGGCCCTCGTATGTACCCGCACCAATGACGAGCTACGAGAATTGCTGAAGCCTTCTTTGGCCAACCACATTACCGCATGCTGGGAGCAGTTCCCGGCTTGGTTTTTCCGGTGGTGGCGCACCGGTGCGCGTTTTGATTCCGTGGATTGGGCAGAGCGATGCCGGTGGTTTACCCTCGGGGACCTGACATTCCGGGAGGCGTTCCAGCGCACAGGCAAGGTTCTGAACATTTCCACGGTGCCGGCCAATGCCCGAGCGCCGGTGATTCTGCTGAACCACATCACCAGCCCGGACTGCGTCATCTGGAGCGCGCTGCTGGCCTCGGCGGCGGTCCCCGGCATACTGAATCCGGTGGTGCTGATGATGAAGACGCGGAGCGGAGACTTTGCCCCATACTCGTTCGGATCTCGGTGGAAGGACGGCAGCCTGCGCACGGACGTGCCGCTACAGGCCCTCAACACCTACTTCAACGTCAACTTCAGCATCGTGTCCCAGGTCAACCCCCACGTCAAGTTGTTTGCATACCTGCCGCGGGGCCAGGTGGGTCGTCCCGTCAGCCACAAATTTTCGCGCTCGCGATGGCGCGGTGGCTTTCTGTTGGCAGCGTTGGAGACCAGTGTTAAGCTGGAGATCAAAAAGTGTCTTAAGCTGGTGCGAAACCTGGACATCGCGCCCCACATTATGGATCAGGACTGGTCCAATGTGTTTTTGCAGCGGTTCGATGGCTCGGTTACCGTATGGCCTAAGATTAAGCACAAAGATTTCTGGTATATTCTTGCCGATCCCACTGAGGAGCAGCTGGCCTCCATGATGGACGCGGGCGAGAAGACGATGTACCCGAAGATCCTAATGATTCGCCACTTTCTCGATTTGCAGCGTGCGGTGGAGCGGCATAGTCGCCCTGGCTAGTCATTCTACATAGCGCTTATTCCTGTAGTACAACCAGGAATCCTGTTGATGGGTACTTTATTATCAGGCATTCTATTCATGGGTATTCTACGACCAAGTATTTATCGGAATATCGATATCATATTTTCTCCTTCGGGCAGTACCAGTAATAAGTCAACTAGTCTCTTTTTAAGCGGTATATCCGGCCCAGATATTGTCCCCACTCTGTACTGTTTCTTCGTATAAGGTTTCCACTAGGATGTCGTATCTGCACCTCCACAAGTCCCTTAATAATAATACCAGTATCCTCCCATGTTTTTATCTGCAGCTCTATTTCCCTAATAATTCCAGCGTCTCATTCCCCTAATAACACCAGTGATGTGTGTCTTCCAATGTTTTTATCTGCACGACTCGTCTCCTAATACTACTAGATTTCTCAGCTGCATCTCCGACTGGAGCCCTGATTACACTGTCAGCTATCGAACTCCAATAAAGCCGGTCTCCACTACTGGTCATCGAGCTCCCCAGCATCTCGCTCCTTGGCTTTTATGAATGAATGGAGAATTTTCTGCTACGTATTTCCATACCTGGTATCCTACTTCCTGCTATTAAACATTTCCTTCGCTGTGCACAGATTCCATTCATATCACAGACCCATTTTTTACCTCCGGCAGTTCTAGTCTATATCCTATATTGTGCGATCTTGGTGGGTGATTCACATCCACAACATCGCAAACAAGCGGCCTTTCGGAGTTGCCTTGAATGACATATTTATTATACAGTTTCGGTTCCTTAGAATTCGAGCTTTTTGTGTGCCTATTTCGGGCTCCTGCTCTTATCTATCTAAGTGAGGATCGCAGATGGGGCCGAGCGATCGATGAAACTATTATTGTACATAACACAGGCATGACATCCTTGGCTACCAACAGTGACCCAGGTTTAGTCCCACGACCACCAATACTTTACAGGCAACGGTGCCAAGAATAATTTGTCATTTGAGATTAGGCGTCAACTATCATTCAGTATGTGCGACATCAACCGCCCACGTGTCATGGGACAAATAATGCCATGGTCTTTCAAGAAATATGTGGACGCACTCTGGACTTCTTACTCATGGCCAGCAGAAGACACCTGTAAAAAATCGTGAGATAGACAACCACCTATAATATAGAGTGCATCATAGGCTACTCAACTTCGCAATATTTGTTATGACGGGACATTTTTGTTGTTTGGTTCACGCTTGAAGTCTATTATATATAATAAGCCATATCTGTTTTTCACGACTGTTGTTTACCACCCATAGGTGTTGAGACTCTATGGACTGGTGGTAACCCTTAGGGTTACCACTCAGATTGTGAAACTGCTATTCAGCTCTATGTTACTAGCAGTATACTGTAGGGTTACTCTGTGAAACCGTTACTTACAACTAAACATACTGTAGGAGACTCGCACCTTAGGGTTACTATGGAAATCACAGGCGCAAGGCTGATAAGCATATGAAGGCCCAAATCCTTCTCCCATGGAAAGTATGAAACACCGTATTCTAGGGTTACTCCCAAAATATTATGAGGGCGCAAAATAAGCGTATCAAGGATCGAAGACACTCTCATGGACAGCAACTTCTAGGGTTACTTTCCCATTATAAACGATTGTGTGCTATCCTATAGACACTCTGCCATATAGTAGTAGTATAGATAGCCTAGGGTTCCTCCAGCACAACTCAGCCTGACTATAATGGTTCTCCCATTTGCACCGCACTCCCATAGACTTACTGCAGGCTAGTAGGGTCGCGCTGTAAGGAACCTGCTATGCATTCTCCCACTCCTTGAGGAGCACACCCTAGGGTATTCTGATTCTACGCAAAAACTCCTATAGTGTAGTTAAATAATAGACGATAAACTGTGGGCAAAACTTCTCTGCTAGACTCTATTTACCAGACTCTGAAGTTTTTCTGAAACATGAATACTACTCCCCTCCTATATACAGACCAGTGTACGCTCTAAATGACTGTGATCAAGGCTGCCATTGCTCTGGTCTCACCTACGCTCCTATACCTATAGCGTAATTGGCCCAGTATCGATGTATTCATATTTATGTATCTGTCTATACATATTTACCATACACAGGCATGTATAAACCCGCTGCATATATATATTCATATAAGTATATACACCGCACACCTTATACGCACACTGTTTTCTAAGGTCAGCCTGCACGCTGTTTTAAAGCTGAGACTTGATTAGGATAAAACTCTCACAGTTCGAACAATATCGGCCCAGAATGCTGCCCTCTTCATTTTGTTCAGTGGCCTTTGGAGCATAAGTATCCTGATCAATATTGTCTAGAGGCATATGAGCATCGGTCGAGCTTTTGTCTTCTCCCGGCTTCACCGAGCCGGAATAGGCATCCTTAGTCACCAGCGCCCTGGCTGACCTGCAATGTTCCTAACCTGGATGAGAAAGCCAATTGTTCAGAACCAAAGCTGATTTTGACCTTTGATCGCGCCCCGAAATCGCCTGAGATCCGCGCTCTCACTGCGTCGTAAATTCCGATGTCGGCCAGTCCTAGTACCGTCCATAGTCCCAGAATGTACCCGTAACCCTCCAGCCCATCCCCGCCTACCTGGCTGGCACGCTTCAGTTCAGACCGGGCTTGCGGCCGACTTTGCATTTTTTTCGAGGAGTGGCCAGCCACTCACAACAGTCAGGCAGCGGCCGAGCCGGCCCCAGCAGAGCCTGACTCGATACCCGGATTATCGTTAGTGCCTGCTTATCGCCCCCATTGGCACGTGACCGGCAGCGAAATATCACCAAACCGGATTTTGTGGTTCCGCCGTCTTAACCACCCCCTCATTACCGAACTCCCCCACCCCGTTGTAGTCTTGTCAGTGGGTCCGAGATGAAGGTCGAGGTCCACAATCTGAAGCGCGAGAAGTGGTTTCTGGACGCGGCCCCGGAGGAGACCATCGCCGCCGTTAAGGAGCGCAACTACACTGACCATGGCCTGGACCGCCAGCTGGTGCAGAAGCTGATCTATTCGGGCAAAATCCTCAAGGACACCGACACCCTGGAGTCCATCAAGTACGCCGAAGGCAAAGGCTACATTGTGTGCATGACCACCAAGCCCAAGCCGCCCCGGCCGGCCCAAGCCGCCCCGGCCGCCTCCCCTGCTCCAGCCGACGCCCCGGCCGCCAAGGAGGCGTCTGCCGAGCCCACCGGGCCCGCCACGGGCCCGCTGGTGCCGGCTGCCGAGCAGAGCTTCCCGTCCGGCCCGTCCACCATGGCCACGGGGGCCCAGCTCACCGAGGTCGTCAACAACATCATGAGCATGGGTTATTCGCAGCAGCAGGTTCTGCTCGCGATGCGCCGCGCCTTCAACAACCCGGACCGGGCCGTGGAGTACCTGGTGACCGGGCAGATCCCCGAACCCCCCGAGGGAACCTCCGAGAGCCCCCCGGCCGGTAGTGCCGGCGCCAGCCCGCCGGCCAGCTCGCCCGCCGGCTCGCCCGGCGGTGCCGACGAGGCCGACGCCACCATCGACCGCGACCTGTTCGACGCCGCCGACCGGCAGATGATGGAGGAAGAGGAGGCCGAGGAGGTCGAGGAGGAGATCGACTTCCAGCAGCTGCTGGGGCTGGACGACCAGCAGCTGGAGGAGCTGCGGGCGGCGGTGCGGCAGAACCCCACCCAGCTGCTGCAGATCCTCGACCCGATCGTGCGCCAGAACTCGGCGGTGGCCGAAACCCTCATCAACAACCTGGACCAGTTTCTGTGGTACATGACCAGCCCCGAGGACCGCGAGGCCATGGCTGGCGCCGGCGGCGCCGGCCCCGCCCCCGAGGGCGCCCACGTGGTCTCGCTGACCGAGGACGAGGCCGCGGCCGTGCACCGCCTCATGGAGCTGGGCTTCGCCTGGGAGACCGCGGCCACCGCCTACCTGGCCTGCGACAAGGACGAGGAGCTCACGGCGAACTACCTGTTCGAGCACGGCAACGACACCGACTAGCCGGGCTTGCAAAACGCCCGCCCTGGCCCCCGCTCGGGAGTGGGGATCGGCGGGCCCCGATCGACTTACTTACCACCTCATTCGAACTGGCGTCGGCTGGAGCGGTGCCGAGGGCGGCTCGTTCGATGGTAGTTTCTAATGCTGACTTGGACGGAACAATGGCGTGGTCCCGAACGGTGACGTGGCTCGGAACGGCAACTTGATCCGGATCGACGACGTGGTCCGGAACGGTGACTTGGTCCGCCGTGGTGGACCGGAGTGGATCGGCCCCGGCCGTGCCGTTTCCGGTCTGACGGCCGATCACACAGTCCGAGGTCAGGTCCGACGAGCGAATTTTTGACAGCTCGACGCAATGGCGCCAGCCGGTTATTAATCTATGTAATCAAAGGTAAACATGTGATGGCTTCCAACGAGGTGCCGTGGTGGTGAACAGTTAAGTACCTGCTGCCCTGCCGAATGCAGAAATGCAAGTCGTACCTGAGTGTGCACACCGAACAAATATAGTTCGGGTAGACATATATGTAGTGTCCGACCTATAAATGATGGGACGCCGATGATGCAGAGAGTCTAGGGAACAGCGGACAGATGTCGTATTGCGGTAATGCTAGATGATAGTTCGCAACCGATAACAGGAGCGTGCTCAATGGTGTTTGATGCGGCTGATGGAAGAAACATGCACGCTGCACGGTGGTAATCTGGCAGGCTGTATAGGGCTATTCAAATGTTGGTATTCGGTATTGTGCACGTAGTTGATGCATAAAATCATGAACGCTCGAAGATTACTATGGCATGAATTTATAATGCATTGCATTGCTGGTATTGGGGGGCACATGCAGTTGATGTAGAGAAATATAAACGCTACAAAGGGATTCTTTGCTTAATTTATAAAGGGCTCATTGCACTGCTGTTATTGGGGAGTGCATGCCGTTAATGTAGAGAGTTTTGAACGAAATATTATGAACGCTAGAATGTGACACCCCAGTGATTCTATAAAGGGCGCATTACTGGTATTCGCGGGTGCATGCAGCTGATGTAGAGATTGTAGACACTAAAAATAAGAGCTCATCATCTCACAGGGCGCAATGGAACGCTAAGTGGCAGAGCTCCGGTGAACATGTAAAAACCAGAGTGCCGAAGGATGACATGCATTAGTACTACTGTAATCTGTTAGATAAGGAAGGCGTGCAAACGAAATTTTGTTGCTTTAGCACATATTTTTAAGGCGGAACAGCGGATACGTTCCAGTATCGTAACGGGGAATGCCGAGGAAGACTGACGAACCAAAAGCTAAGATATAACCACTGGTGCCAGTGTCGCTGAATATCGCCTATACCTTTCGATTTTTGGATGGCGATAAACCTTAGGACGGCACTCCCTAAATAAATATAGGCGAACAATACATGAGTATTCGGACTTGCACTACCATAATGCAATGTTGCATGACGTATTACAGTCATGTACAAACATCGTTACACTAACAAGATGAAAAGCAGCGAAGGTGTTTGCAGTACCACTGCTCAACACCCACAAGGTAATGCAAATAAATTACGCTCTAATATCAACAGTTTTCTAGAATGCACCGTTGGCGCACTATTGACGCACAAACAGCGGCTTATCAGCATGTTTGCACCAATACGCCGTTGTAATGCAGTAGAAACCCACTGACAGCAACCACCGTTAGTGACGCACCAATATTTCACGAGCACTCATGTGCTTCATCCATGCAGAAGTAAAGCAATAACAGCCATATTTCTAGTGGTATTCCCACACAACGACGTACTACTGCCATGCGCTAGTAACGCATAATGAATGTCTGTGTTTTTTTAACATGTTTGCACCTCTTGTACTGTGACGCTCTAGTAATGCACGAATAGCAACAAATGTCAGCGATCCAACATATTGCACTAGTGTACCACGATCACTCACTAGCGATGCACAAGTATCCGTGGACGTCAGTGATTTATTATATTTATATATTTGCACTAGCTCTCATGTACTACTGTAATTCACTATTTTCTATGAACTTCAGTCAGTCTGTTTGCACTAGCTCTCATCTACTGCCATCCACTATATCAATGACGTCACGCCATTCTGTTTGCACTAGATCTCATATACTTTAATCATACACTATGATCAGTTAACTTCAGTGGTTCTGTTTGCACCAGCTCTCATATACTATTGTCAGTCACTATATCAATGACTTCCAGTGATCCTGCTTGTACTAGCTCTCATATACTATGTCACGAACTAATATCAGCGGCCCTCCGTAATTCTGTTTGCACTAGCTCTCATGGGTCATTTTAACTTCGCTATTGCAGAACAGCGTTGTACTTAGAAGCGCGCACCATCACAACCGACTCTCCAGCAGCACCACATGCTCGATCTCTCTGTTAACATCTCTGCGTCGCGCTATTCGCCTATGCGCGCAGTTTCCATTTCTCATCGCCTTCGGCGCTAATTACGCCACTAGCACTGTTTACGTTTTCGCATTCACATGCACTGCTTACATTTTCGCATTCACATGCACTGTTTACACCGTTTCTATTCACTACGCATGCATCGTTACACACACCACTCGCGCCAAACAACTACTGTTTTTGCAAAATTTCTATTATATTTACCCGTACCATTAGATAGGTAATTTTCACATCTCTACCACATCCTTCGATCAGATCTACAGCTCAGCCACCTTATTCATTTGTATTTACACCTCACCCACATCATTCAAACGTCTCCGCCCGACGGTCGGGCCACTGGTAATCCGGGAACTCGGGGTTACCCGGACGCACCACAAATGTCGTGCGCCACCCCGCCTGGTGGGCCGCGTCAATCTCCTTGGGATTGTCGCTGAAAAAACGGTACGGCGCGCCGTTGATGGCGCCGTCAATGCGGGCGTAGCTCGCCGGCTCCATCTTGGGCCCACCGTTGGCCGTGTCGAAGTACCCCGCCAGCAGCGGCGTTAGATCGCCGTGATCGGTGTGGCGGAACAGCAGCTGCTGCGCTGGCACGCTGCCGGACGAGTAGATGTAGATGCGGGTGTGCGCGGCCCACTTCCGTAGGGCCTGAACGGCATCGGCGTAGATCGGCGCCGTGATCGCCCCAGACTCGTATCCCGCCCGCCACAAAAAGCCCTGCAGCGCCTTAAGATACCCGATCTTCACGTCGCGCGCCACCAGCTCCTCGATGTGGCCCAGCAGGGCGGTGCTGCTGGTGACAAATTCGGCCGGGAACTGCACGAGATAGCTCTCGAGCTCGGACCGGGCGCCGTCCAGAGGGAAGCGCAGGCGAGGGATTTCCTGGCGGCACTGTGCTAGCGCGTACGGGAACAGCACATCGTGCACAAAGCTGATGGGGCACACCGTGCCTTCGATGTCCAGCACCACCGTCTCCATAGTCCGTCCGATCTCGATCCCCACTGCCCAGCACCGCCCATGGCGGCGGGCCCGGCGGAGACCCTAGCCACCGGTTGGGAGCGAGGTCGCTACGACCTGCCGCCTGGGGAGACCCTAGCGCCCCGGGGGAGAGCCTCAGCGCCTCTCGCGCTGCCGTCATTGGAGGCCCCTACCCCCAGGCTGCACCTCTCCCACCGGCACCATGGGGGAGGCCCTAGCCCGAGTGGGAGCCACTCCGCTTCCATTCATATGCGACTCCCGCCGTTTAGCACCGGGTGGCCGGACCCGCACAACCCTCCGCATTCAGCAACCACACCCGGTCTAGCAAAACAAATTAAGAAATGGTCTGCGGAGCAACCTTCCCCCAGGGGGAAGTGGTAGGATCAGCCCCCCCCGACACGAATGGTTCGGCGCATACACGTCTGCAAAAAGCCGCTATCAGTAAAAGCCGCGGGCCGCGCTGCGGGAATTTATGTTGGTGGCGTCGTAAATGGCAGTGACGGCTGCGATGTTACTGGACGCGGCTTTTTTTTTTCATTGTGCCTCAGTTGTAAAAACTGGGGTGAGGTTACGGTCAGTTTTGAAGGGCTCTCAAACTGGGGGGGTTTACCCAGCACACTTTAATCGCGCTTGGCTGAGGCTATCAACACTTGGCCGTGATCTATAGATGGGCGTTGGCGCCAAAATGAACAAAACACCGGAGACGCATACATACTGGAAGATTTGCCGAGCACCCAATTTGAGGAGGGTCGAGCACCCTCCCCACCCATCTATAGTCGTATCCCATGCTTATTGCGGCGAAGCTAGGTTCTATCTGACGCAGGCGGCCACTTTGGAGCATGACACCTGCGTACCCAGCACGTGATCGCGTAAGGCACGTGTGCGGATGCTGTTTGACAGCCAAAAATACTGTGATTGCCGCTGACATCTCCCACCTAGGGATTGGGCCAGCAGGGTGATACGGCCTGGGTCGAGGGCAACCCCGATCGTTATCCGAGGTTGGGCGTCGCGGGTGTGTGCGATAGCCCTGACCGACACCTGCTACTAATGCAAATAGGATGGGCGTACATGCAGGGTGCGGCGCCGGGCACGACTCGAAGATCTGGAGCGGCGGATAAATTGAAAGTCGCCAGAGTGGGCGGACCCGATGCCGCGGGCACAACGATCTGGTGTGCACTCCACCGTACGCATCGGTTGAGCTTAGACGACGGTTTCGGGGCACCAGTGCACTTCTGATCGCTACGAGATCTACAAATGGGGAATTCAAGCGGGCGCTGGGCACGGGTTGGGCTGGTTGCTATCGTTTTTTCTGGCCTGTGGGCCTGTAGGGTAAAGGCCGGTGCGCATAAGCTCTAGGAAGGCTCTGGTTGGCCGTTTCAGGGTGTGGAGAACCCCTGAGACCCAGCCAGCGGTCCCCTGAAAGCCGCACCTCCCCCAGCGCCACGACCACGCCTTCCCACCACCGGCCGTCGTTCCCCGGGGCCGCGGTCTCGAGGGATGCTTTCGCATTTGCCAGTTCGCGGTTCTCGGGCACCGCTGTCTTGCAGCCTCCGCCGCAGTTCCTGCCACTATCGGGGGTCCACTATCGGGAGGCCAGGGTTGTGGTGGTATCCCGTGGAAGGGCCGAAGAACCCTATGGACGCGGCTAACGTCTTTCTGTCTTCTCCTACTGACATTGCCTCGAGCTGCGTGCTAACCAATCTTTTTTGCCCCGACAAGTCGCAGCTGCCCCTCCCCGGTTTTTGTTGCTCTTGCCGCGAGTGTGCAGCGTAGTTTGTCATCTGTCTAGCCCGTGGTGGTGAATCGTGGGTCTTCCCCCCAACTGTAGCGTTTCCCCATCCAAACCCCCCGGCCAGCCTCGTTTGTGGACTGGCGTCGAAGTGGGTATTTTCCCGGAACGGCCGATCAATTCCTGCCGCCCGGACCGCCCTTCTCTGTGTAGTGCAGCCTGAGCCCATCGCGGCCGCTAGGAAGACGTTTTCTTCTCCCCTAATGAGCGAACTCCCGCGGGAATTGCTGCCGCCCGTCACGCCCACGGAGCAGGTGGCTCCCGCCACCGGGGCCCCGGTCTCTCCCGGGCCCCCGAACCCCGTACCGGGCCCCGGCGATGGCCCCGGCCCGATCTCCGCCAACGGTGGGGCCGTGGCCTCGTCCCACGCCCCGGCCAACATGGCCAGCGCCGGGCCGGAATCCACGCCCAGCCCGCGCCAGAAGCCCGGCGGGGACCCCGCTGGGCACACGACTCCCGCCGGCGCGGGCCGCGACCGCGAAACCGCGTCGCCCCACCGCACCCACCTGTCTCCGGAGAGCGCCGACCTGTCCCCAGGCAGCTCGGACCCCGCCACCGTCGGCACGGGCGCTTCTGCGGAACCCGCGACCGTGTCCTCTGTCCCCACCGGCGCCAATGTCGCGACGGGCGCCTCTAATGCCGGCACAGAGGCCTCGCATGGCCCCAGCAACCCCGCCAGCGTCACCCCCACCGCTTCTAATGGCGCTTCGGACGCCTCTAATGCCGCCGGGGACGCCTCTAATGCCGCCGGGGACGCCTCTAATGCCGCCGGGGACGCCTCTTATGCCGCCGGGGACGCCGTGAAGGGCGAGTCCAGGCCGCTGCGTGCGGTGTCGCCCAAGTGGTCCAGCGAGTCCGAGATCGACAGCACCAAGAGCCCGCCCACCGAGCCCGAGGTCACGACCAAGCGCGGCGCGTGGTCGTCGCAGGAGGACGAGCTGCTGGTCCACCTCGTGGAGACGGTGCGGCCGCTGAAGTGGGTGCACATTGCCCAGGAGATGAAGACGCGCACGTCCAAGCAGTGCCGGGAGCGCTACCACAACTACCTGAAGCCCAGCCTGTCGCGCACGCCGATCCGCAAGACGGAGGGCCAGAAGATCGAGGAGCTGGTGGCGATCCACGGCAAGAAGTGGGCGGAGATCTCGAGGCTGCTGCCGGGCCGCTCCGACAACGCCATCAAAAACTGGTGGAACGCCAGCGTCAACCGGCGCCGCGCGTCGCAGGACGCCTCGGCCGTGGCCGGGCTCGACTCCGCCCCGCAGGGCCCGGCCCCGCCGCTGCCCCAGGCCGCCAGCCAGCCACATCTTCCTTGAGCATGCTAAGGTGCTGCTTACGGACGATAACCACGGCGTTCT
>JANIWM010000042.1:0-63695 GCA_030555655.1 Starmerella floris
AGCACCGTGTCTTTGGAGTCCACAAACAACGGCACCACGGGGCTATCGGCGATCAGCGCCACGTACCGGGCCATGTGCTTCTCGACGTTGGTGTAGTGGTCGAAGATCTCGGGGCCGGTCATCTCGCGCTCCTGGTTCAGCGGCGTGAACTTGATGTCCTTGGGCGGCACCGCCCGGTACCGCACGTCGCCGGTGACCTTGGACAGGTCGTGGGTGCCGATAGCCACCAGCGAGCGGTGGCGGCACAGATTGTTGTGCAGCTTGTCCTGCAATGCGATGAAGCTCTTGTAGCGACGCGGCGTGAACTTGATGCCGCGCAGCACCGCCGCCGCCGCGTACGGGCGCACCTGGGCCACCTCAGGCTCCACCGTCAGGCGCAGCGGCTTGCTGGGCTTGACCACCTTGTACTTTGGCGCTGGCACCCGGCCCAGGTACACGTTGAGGGCCCGGGCAATGCCCTCGAAGCACAGCATGTCGTACCGGTTCGCCGGAATGTCGATCTTCACTGTGGCCCGATCCTCGCCTTCCTCGCCGGCCTCTAGCCACTCGTCCAGCTCGATGCCGTAGGTGAAGCACAGCTCGTCCAGCTCATCCTTCGTGTACTGCTTGCCAAGGGCTTCGAACAGATCCTCCCGGTCAACCGAAACAGTAGGCATGGTGACGTCTATGTGTTTGTGGTGGGATCGTTTTCGCTTGTGGTAGGGACGGTTTTCGTTTCGTGTGGTGGTATAGGGGAGTTGTCTTCGCTTATGCTAGGGACGGGTCTCGCTTGTATGCTTTTCACTTGGCGTTGGGAAAGAGGCCCGTCACCGCCGGACCCTTCTCCCATGCACAGGGATTTTTCGTCACACAAGGGTGGTCACCAAACCACGTGCCCCACCGTTCACCACGGCCGCCGGCCGGATTCAGTCATAGTAGAAAATTTCAGTCATAGTAGAAAATCCGCTAATAATCCCGACAGCGGCGATGACGCAGAATCGGTGATGACTCTAAGCAGCCGGGCTTTTGGGCATCAATAAAGAGTCAGCGGTGGTTTATCATGGGGCGGCCTGGGAGCGGTTTACATGAAGTGCTTGCCTAAATTATCATATACCCCGCTCATGGAGCCTACAATTTATAAATTAACTAATTCCTCCCAACCATAAATCCACCCATACCGGGGGCTTGTACCGAAATGGTCGGCCAATGCTCACTTGTGAGTCAATACAATTCTGCATGTGTCATGTCGAGTGGCAGACGGTCCACACGCACACATGTCACCGCGCCCATATCTAATCGCGCACATATAACTAGTACCCACTACTAGTACCCACTACTACTACTATTACTCGGTGCAAACACTCAGTGCACAGCTCACTGTCACAGACCCGGGCACGACAGATCATATCCATAGGTTAAATGCCCAATAAAATTGAGAGCCGCGTCTAAAATCAGCAAGTAGCCCTGTCAGTGCCTATCATTGTAAGGTTCTGCTACGCGACCCTTCCTCAAATGCAAGGCCTTGCAGAGAATGTTCAAGCGGACCTTGCCACGCTTGTTTAGAGTTGAGAGCTTATGCATGCCACAACCAGGATCGGCGCCACCTCTGCGTCGGGGGGACCCAGCCAAACCGCACCAATGTCCCAATCTGCTTATCTCATCGGTGTTCACGCGATCCACTGCACATATCCCGCAGCCGGGCGCTGACCCCCCGTCCCAGATTGTACGCATATCGAGTATTATCATCCTCAATCGGCGAAGCGAAACCCCCGCCACGGCGACCATCATCTAGATATACACCTACCAACCGGTCCCTGACTCACCCCATCCCCCCTACCATTTTACCCACGTCCACGGCTGAGTGGATTTGATTTCAAGATTTCGTCTTCAAGTGTGAGCGGAGGAAATGGCAAGATGTTCGACTACCTCATCAAGGTGTTGCTGATCGGCAACTCCTCGGTGGGTAAGTCGTGCATCTTGATGCGATTCTGTAGTGACGAGTTCACGCCCAGCTTCATCGCCACCATCGGCATCGACTTCAAGATCCGCACCAGTGAGCTGGAGGACGGCAAGCGGGCCAAGTTCCAGGTCTGGGACACCGCCGGCCAGGAGCGGTTCAAGACCATCACCACGGCGTACTACCGAAGTGCCATGGGCTTCCTGCTCGTTTACGACGTGACGGACGAAAAGAGCTTCGAGGATATCCGAGAGTGGTACCAGAACATCAAGGAGCATGCGCGTGAAAACGTGCAGATCATCCTTGTCGGCAACAAGAACGACCTGGAGGCCGAGCGTCGCGTTAGCACCCAGCAGGGCCAGGCCCTAGCCAAGGAGCTGGGCCTCCCCTTCATCGAGGTCAGTGCCAAGACCGCCGACAACGTTGACAAAGCATTTTTCACTCTAGCCAGAAACATTCGTGATAATATGGGCATCGAGGCCCAGTCCTCCGGGAAGGGAACGATCAAGGTCGATAACGAGCAGAGCAGCTCGGGCGGCTGCTGCTAGTGACGGCGCCGATTTAATGGAGCCGCACTGGGTGATGTGGCGTCGTTGGAGGCGGGACCCACCTAGTCGGGCGTGCTCTTAGCCAAGTGAGCGTAGTGTGTTCCCAGCCAAGCGACTGGGGCGTGTTCTCGACTCATGGTGTGGGCCATGCCTCCGGCTCATGGTGTGGGTCATGGTTTCGGCTCATTCATGCCCTACACAATGAGGCATTTCTCCGACTCATGGTGCTTCTAGCGTATTGGGTGGGGATTGCTTCTGGATTTTGTGGGACTCGCTTCCAGCTGCCTCAGCGCTCTCGTGGGCCCGGCGATTCGGGAATTTCGATTAAGAGATCCGGACGATTCCGCGGTGTTGGTCTGGTTTAAGTGATCCAGTCGCCCATCTAGACGGAGACGTTTACCTCATCTGGATTCAGGACACTAGTGTCCCGCCAGATCTGCAAGTCCGGTGGTGCTGCTAGGCGCCTGGATCACTGCGATCTAGCTTTCGTTGTTGGTCTGGTGCCAGAGGTGTGACCTGCTTAGCGATGCCTAGTCTAGCGGAGGCTTGCTGCCTTGGAAGTGCTTCCTACTGGGATCGCATCAGTTTAAGATTATTTCTGTCTTTGTTCTCTGGTGCCTTATCCGCCTAGAGAACAGGTGACGAGCATATTTTGTCAACTTGTCCTTCATACAGATACATATATATACAAGCTTACCTATGCACGAGAGGGAACTTGCCATTGCTGGTCAGCCAATTGGTACGTCGCTTAGAGCAGCGGGCATCGTGCTCGCCCAAGCGTCTTGTCGGGGTTTCTTTCGCAATCACCAGCGCTTCCCCGACCTTGAAAACGCATCCACGCCTTTGGAGTTCAGGGCACCACTCGCCACACGGCTCTACCTCGGAGAAAACGCAGCGTGCACATGTAGTTAGAAGAATCGTGATTATTTCGTGTATGTAGTGCTGGTCTAGTGGTCGGTGTTGGGCTCGTGAGACTTGATGGCGTGGGCAACCCACTGGCCGGGGACTGGCGGCTCTTCTAGCTCCTGCCATACCTTGTGCTCAGCCATCACCTCGGCTAGGCGGAACTCGTCGGCGGCCTGGATGAGAATCTCCTCCACCAGACCGGAACCCACCGCCTGTTCGATCTGCTCCTTGGTCTGGGCCGCCTCGACGATCTTGCGACGAGCCTGGGTGAGGTTCTCCACACCGGTGCGGTAGACGCTGGTGGCCGGGAATTTGTCCTTGATCAGGGCCAGCGTGTGGTCGTAGACGCTCAGTAGCGCGGCCCGGGGGTCCGGGTGCTCGAAGATCTCGGTAAGACCGGTGGGGTTCCCCTCGATGGGCTTGATTAGGATTTCCGATTTGCCCAGGCGCGTGTTGACGCTCAAATAAATATCGGCCAGCTCGGGTGTGGCGGCCACGCGGCCCTCGAACGTGTTGGGGGCTGCGGGCTCATCGTAGTTGGCCTTTGCCTCGCGGGCGGCGGTCCGGCCCAGGGCCTGGTCGACGGTCCGGTCCACCTTGAGGAAGTTCTCCTCCAGCTTCTTCACCTTGAAAAGGCTCCGGGTGAATCTCATCCTTGTTGTCGGGGAGTTGGGGCTGTCCTTGTCGGTGCCTGGTTTGAGGATTGGCTGCCGCTTACTTGATCACCCTTTTACATGTCTTTTCCAGCCTCTGCTATAGGCCCTCCACCCCGGGGTGGTGGAGGTAGGGCCTTGGAGCTCAGGTTGGGAGTAGGAGGACGGTAGTAAAACAACAACAGCATGGGAGGGTTCCCCTGCACAACAATCACCAACCTGTTGGATCACCAAGCTGCTAACACTACTATGGCTATTAGCATTTGCCACACCACCATGTGTACTTCTACTTCTCCAATTGTACCGCCCATGTGATATCATCATTTGCCATACCACTACATAAGTTCAGTCATACACTTATGTACGACTACATGCACATGCAGCACTAGACCAGTTGCTCTCTACATAGTTCTATCTCATCAACATTGCCACACATTCAATTGTCCCTTATACTGTGGTCTCAAGTAGCTTAGTCTACCCGCTACCATGCCATGCTTGTCTATGCTGAGACCATGCCGCTTCCGCTTTACTCAGCCCACACCGTTGCAACCTCTACCGCAGTAAACCCAAACCATACTACGACCCTCCCCCCCCTAATTAACACAAGGTCTGCCATTACCCAGTTGGGATACCAAGTCTATATGGTTGCCTCTACGTGACACAATCGTCAATTGTTCAATTTCTATGTCCAGGCACTTTTTTCTTTCACTTTGTTAAGCTGGCCCTCTTCGTAATGCATTAAGCGTATCAAGGGACGGATTGATACTGGTCATGGTTCACCGTAGCAATTGTGCGTACTGAAATTTCAGCCGTTACGTACCTGAACCAAGCTTTTTTCTCTAAAGTATTGTGGCCCCTCATTGAACCCGTCACCGACTCGTGGGGCCGGGCCTCAAGCAGTAGAGGTCCGGCGGTGGTGGATACCAGGCGGTAGGGTGGGCTGACATCATCACCCATGTCGGATTCGGAGAAAGAGCTGTTCGGAGAGTCGGAAGAGGTCGGGGGCTCGCCCGCCGCCGAGCTATCGTCGCCCGTGGCTGAGCCCGAGCCCGTGCACCGCGAAGCCCACATGAAGCGGTTCGCGCCCAGCCACCCTGTGGCCAACGCCTGGACCACGCGGATGCCGGCGTTCCTCAAGATCGAGCCGTCGCCGTTCGACGCCCAGCGGTTCGGCGCCAGCGACAAGACCGCCGACGAGCTGGCCCTGGAGGCTAACACCGTGCGCTGGACTTACGCCGCCGCCGACACTGGCGAGCAGAAGGTCACCCGTATCTCCAACGCCCGCATCGTGGAGTGGTCCGACGGCTCGCGCACGCTGCAACTCGGTAGCGAGCACTTCGAGATCAAGACCCACGCCCAGGCCGACCCCACCTTTGTGTGCACCCATCAGGAGGACAGCCCGCTGCTGCCCACGCGCCACCTGGTGTGGGAGAGCATGTCCTTCCTGCCCACGTCGACCAGCAGTGCCACCCACGTCATGCTGGCCCAGGCGCTGGCCAGCAAGCAGCAGAGCGGCCAGATCCGCGTGGGCAGCGTCAACACCACCGAGGACCCCGACAAGGTCCAGCGCGAGATCGAACGTGCCGAGCAGGCTAAGGATAAGGCTCGCCGCAAGCTGGCGGCCCAGCGCGACGACGTCGTGTCCTACACCGACCGCTCGGTCTCGGCCTCGCCGTCCCGGCCGGCCTCCACCGCCTCCGTCGCCTCTCGCGGCGGCTACGACGACAGTGACATGATCGATGACGATGAGCAGGTCAGCGCCGGCCCGTCCAGTGACGAGGAAGAGGAGGCCCAATCCAGCGGGGCCGACGACGACGACGACGAGCGGGCGAGCCGGCTGAACCAGATCAAGCGCCAGGACGAGGCGGCGCCGCGACGCCGCGTGCTCGACGACGAAGATAGCGAATGAGAATAAAACGACTATATGACATTCATGACGGGAGCAGCGCGGAAATCACTGTGGCCGGACACTTTGTGAGCATACGATGATGTAGATAGCCCTTTATGGATCGTGTTGGAGAGAATTCTTGAACCTCGGAAACATCCTATGGGATAGGCATCGGGTTCTTGGGCGTCGGATGCTGATCATCGGGTCGGATGTTCATCTTCGCATCGGATGTTGATCTTCGCATCGGATGTTGATCTTCGCGCCTATTGCCTTGGCGCGTAATTTTTGGGGTTTACTTCGTGTCGAATGGCTGGTCCTCGAGTCAAGTGGTTAATCCTCGAGTCGATTGTTAATACTCGAGTCGATTGGTTAATCCTCGAGTCGAGTGGTTGATCCTCGAGTCGAGTGGTTGGTCATCTCACAAAGCATTGATAATCATCGAATCTCTCGGTCTATCCGTGCCCAAATTGTCGAACGCCGTATCGATTTGTTAACTGTCGCCTCCAACTGGCCGTGATGCAGTCAAATCGTTAATCATCGGGGCTAGTTGCATATAATCGGAGTGGGACTCTCATCATTACATTCCCAACGCTCCAGACCTCATCCGATCCGCTCTTGGACCTCAGTGGATAAACGTAGCAACGGCCCCGGGCCGCCATTGTGTATCTATTTAAATTACTTCATGCTTGCTTGTATGCTAGTGGACGCCGCCTACAGACTCACCTCGGCCAAGATCTTCTTGATGGCATCCGGGCCCGTGCTCAGCTCGCCGGACTCCATTTTCGCCCGCACCTCGCGCAAGAACCAGTGGGTCTCTGGCGTGGCCTCGGCCTCGCCCACAAAGAGCGCGCGATACTTCTTGTCTCGCGGGTAGGTGGTGATGTAGTACCAAGCGGCCAGCTGGTCGTCGCCAGCCTCGGGTTTCTTGAGGTTGCGGTAAGCCTTCTTCTTCTCCACAAACTTGACCATGTGGTATTTCTTCGACTTCTTGGCCTCAACCTGGCGGTGCTGGGCCGAGACCAGCTCGGCCTTGAACGAGGCCAGGGCCCGCTCTGCCTCGGTTTTTTTGGTCGCGGCCAGACCAGGCTTCTTCAGTAGCCGTTCCGTGTCGCGAATGCGCTTTTTTATCCGGGAGGTGCCCGCATTGGCGGGGAGACTCTGAATGCCCATCGGTGTGCAGAATATATATTATTGTTTCCTAGATCGGTTGAAAAATGCCAACCCTCTGCCCCGAGTGAGCTGCACCAAGGTAGATTTGGAAACCTATATACAGAGCCACGGAAGTGCAATCATATATAGACGGTGTCATGGAGCTACGATCACAGATCATATAAGTGCGGTCACAGATACTGCAGCACAGAACTGTAGAAGACGTGGGCTTGTCTTTATAGCGTAGAGGGCTATAACCGATAAGCAACTCTGTCTAGCGTGAACTTAAAGAGATAAAAACACGATTGTCAATACCATGGCGAGCGTGGCCCAATTAGAGGCATACAACGACGTGCACAATTTACAACGTGAACAAACGGCGGCTCACTCCTACTAACAACACACACCACAGCCCACTCGAGAATACTCAGCAGCCAGTGCACATCACAGATTAGTTCAAAATTATGTAGATGCACCGGACCGGTGCCATTAAATAGTCGAAAGTTCAACACACGCCCCGATAAAGCCCAAATTTTATCGCATGTCCGCGTATTTAAACGTCAGCGCATGCCCATCATCTTGGCCATTTCCTGGCCATCCATCTTCATGGAATCGTCAATGATCTTCTGCGAGCTCAGGGCAGGCGACACGCCCGGGAGAAATTTCGGCATGGTCATGTTACGGGGCACCGCCAGCGGTTGCAGGCTGTCGAACTGCGCCACCTGCCGATACATATTCTCGCCCGCCGTCTGCGAATTCACCGGGAGTGCCTTCAGAAACTTGGCGATCTGGCCGTAGATTTCTCGCTTGCTCTTGCCGGCGGGCAGATTCACCCGCACCCGGCCCGGGTTCGCCCAGTCCTTGGGGTGGGACTTGGTGAGCTCGAGTCCCGGCTCGTAGCCCAGCGACCGGCAGGCCTCGGCCAGCGTGATGGCCAGCGGGTTGTTGACGGCAAACTCTATGGGCACGCGGCGGCCCTGCTTCACGCTCTTGGCCTTGTCGAAGTAGACGGGGTACAGCACCTTCCACTGCTTCATGTGCTCGGGCAGGTCCCGGCTGTGGCTGGCCTTGAACGCGCGCGATGAGCTGGTGGCCACACTCTCGGCTTCGGCCGGGGAGGCAAAGCCCGCCAGCCCGCTGGCAGCCCTGCCGGTGCTGGGGCCGGTGCTGGGGCCGGTGCCGGCCGACGGCTGGCGAGCCCCGGTGGGGACGAGCTGCACGGGGGCGTCCGGGTCCACGGGCGTGTCCTTGGAGAAAGGGTTGTGCGAGTCGAACTCCTCCACGCTGAAGTGCTTATTGTCGATGTCCTCGTCGTCGATCTCCTCGATGAACGGCATTTTTCACTGCTAAGCTCCACGCTGCCCGGAGGTGACCTGTTCACGGGACGGTGGGTAGGGTCAACTGTGGTTTCTGGGGGGCGGCGGCTAAACAGTATAGAGTGGCCCTTATCAGTGGGCATGATATTTTAGTCTGCCCTCCAGCCTCGGGCACTACCTAATTTAGACATTTTGTTCGCTATTGTTGGGTTCGGCCTGAGGGGAAGTGCCGAATTTCGGGGAGTACTAACGAATTTGCCGAGCGAAGTAAGCGAAAACCCCAACTTATCCGGTCACGCAAACAATGGTCGATGGATTAGTAGTGTCCGGGATCACCGGCTCGGTGTCACTGGCCTGCTGGATCATTGTGTTCACCCCACAGATCTATGAGAACTGGCAGCGCCGATCCACCGAGGGACTGAGTCTGGCGTTTGTGGTCATCTGGCTGCTGGGCGATATCTTCAACGTATTTGGTGCCCTGCTCCAGCACGTCCTGCCCACGATGGTCCTGCTGGCGGTGTACTACACGGCGGCCGACGTGGTGCTGCTGGTGCAGTGCCTGATTTACCGGCCCGAAAAGGCCCGCCGCGTGGACGCCGAGCAGCAGCCGCTGCTGGCGGCGTCCCCGGGCCCGACGCCGCGCAAGCGTTTGCAGAGCGTGTTCCATAGGCCCGTGGTGAAGAACACTCTGGTGGTGCTCACGGTGATTCTGTGCGGCGTGCTGGGCTACTTTGTGGGTGACCACGAAAAGCCAGACGGTCCGGCCGAGCCCCAGCCTCTCAGCTTCTGGGGGCAGGTGCTGGGTTGGATCTGTGCCGGGCTATATCTGGCGTCTCGCGTGCCCCAGATCCACCTCAACTACAAGCGCAAGTCCACCGATGGTGTGGCGGTGCTGTTCTTCGTGTTCACGCTGCTGGGCAACATCACCTACTGCGTGTCGATCTTCGCTGCCGATAGCTCCAAGCATGCCCTGATCCTCAACGCCAGCTGGATCGTCGGCGCTATGGGCTCGCTGACCCTCGATGTGGTGGTGATGATCCAGTTCTGGATCTATAGATAGAAATGGGCCCCCGAGATTGCAGGGCGCCCCCGGAGATGGTGCACCAAAGTTCGCTAGAATGTACATATGCAGAAAAAGCCCCGGCAGTGGCGGCCAGAGCATCCGGCACACGATGGGCATATTGTTCTAATTGCCCTCCTGGTTGCCCTCTTGGTTGCCCTCCTGGTTACCCTCTTGCTAACCCCTCTGCCACCGATGCCAGACAGCCTGGATATACCATATATACTATACTATTTATTATCGCTTTTAGAGAGGCTTGCGTCTAAGTGAATCATGAACGCAAATGAATCAAACAGTCCAATCAGTCAGCGGGCCAACTGAGCAGGGCCGTCTCAGGGCTGCTCCCCGACGGGATTCTCCTTGCGTTACTAAGGGCAGGCCCGCTCACCACCACAACGCATGCATGAGTGGGAGCGGGCCCGACCATGACGGCGAGCCCCCGGGCCGGCCCAAGATCGCTGAGGTCCACGAGTACCGGCGGATTCTCGACACCCTGGACCACCAGCAGCACCTCAACCTGTCGGCCCATCTGTACAGCGCGTACCTGATCAAGCGCGACAAGCCCTTTGACGGCCCCGAGGACAGCGACAGAAAGGTCCAGGAGAGCAGGGTGCCCCACAAATACTGGACGGCGTGGCCCACGGCCAACGCGTCGCCGCCGCCGCTCATCGACGACTCGTGCCCGGACGACGTGCCGGGGCCGGTCCGGCTGGCCCAGATCAAGCAGGCCACCAGGCGGGCCCGTACCGCCCGCCACCCGCAGTTCCGGCCGGAGACCGAGCCGGCGGTGGTGCTGCTCGATGCCTGCGAGGCGTTTCTGCAGCGCACGGTGTACAGCCGCATCCACGCCGAGCAACGCGCCCAAACGCCGCTGGAGCCGGTCGTGGACCCCGAGCCCCGTATCGCCGACCTGTGGCCGGCCAGCCTGCTGGCCCTGGTCGACAAGTACCTCGCATTACCCGAACTCACAGGGCCCGCGCTGGCGCAGGCACAAAAGCGACCGGGTAGCATTGACTACTCCCAGCTCGACATCCACGGGCCCGCCGCCCAACGGATCCGCGCGCTGTTTGGCACGTCGGGGTCTCAGGACCCGGAGCAAGTCACCCAGACCGGCGGTCAAGATGATTCCGACGGAACCGATGCTGAGGCGGACTCTGATCCCACTAAAGTCGAGTCGGAGGCGGATCTGCCCGGCGCTGTGGACTCCGAATGAGCCACATTTTCACGAGTTTTACGGCGATCGCTGTGTCGAGATATGGTATTTACCGCACCAATCTGGATCCGTGCGGAGCTAAGCTCGAGTGAACCTGTGCTCAATTGATTCGGGCTGAAGTGCTGAACTATGTCTTACTGGAGTGTGTATATTTTTGGATTCAGTAGCTTAAGAATTGATCTATGTATCGCTTTTCATGTGTCGAGAATGGTGGTGTATTGCATTGTATGTACTTGTCTGCTATGCAATAATTGAGACTTGATAGTAGTTCGCACGTTTTGGATTGATGCAAGAAGTGGTTTACTCCGCCAAAACCTTCCATAATAATATCCCGTGAACATCTTTTCAACCAAATCATCAGCCCTGCTCTTCTTTCATCTAGTACCTCAGAGCTTACTGGATGGTCCTGTCTAGCACCTTTTAGTCTTCTTTCCCCTACCAGAGTCTTCTTCCTCTACCACTGGTATCTCCTCTATTCTCAGTCGTCTCTCACTCCATAGTTTTTTCTCTAGCCACTAGCTTACGGCCGTAACTTGCGTGCACGGCACATCGATCGATGACCAGCGCGATTTGCGCTTCCAGTAACCCTGCTGTCCAATAAGTGCGAACGCATTTCTCGTGCTGCCCGGCTGGGAGCCCTGGCTTCCCATGGCTGGTGGCTGCCAACCACGCCCTTGCCGGGGCAGAGGCGGACGAGCGTCACGTGACGGTGGTGGTTGCATCTCCCTCACCACTTGTGGATTGTCACCCCCTGGTGGGGTGAGTGTGTGTTGTAAATCAAAATAGTTTCCGTACCTGACCGGCACCGGGCTTCGCAACTTGTAGCCCCGAAACCCTCCAGCAACTGCAACTGATCACAAGGAATCCGGTTGACTCGCCTTCTTTGATCGACCGCTGGCCTTTCCCCAAAAAAACCGGCAGCCGTCTCGAGACCCCGGCCAACCTTCTCAGGATCAACGCAACGTAAATTGCCGGCTTGTTCGCGGTCCCCTCCATCTTGGCTGCTTGTCTTGGCTACTCGGCGTAATAGCGGCTGGCTTCCGAAATGACCAGCGACGTTCTCGCCAAATTAGAGAAACTCGTGCAGGGACAACCGAAAAGCGGCAACGATGGGCAGATCCCTGGCTCTGCTGACGCGGCGGTCCCCGCCAGTGACGATGCGGGCGATGAGTACGTGGACGCCACGGTTCTCGGTGAATTGCTCCGCGACACCTACGCCCACACGGGCCAGTCCACGGAGGAGGTGTCCCACTGGTTGCTCCAAACCATCGAGGACTACGACGATAAGAATCCAAAGAAGCGGGATGGTGAGCCCGACACTGGCTCCACCATCAAGTCAGTGTCGCTGCGGTCATTCTCCAGTTTCATAGAAAAACGCCGCAAACGGCTTAAGGACATCTTCAGTCGCATCGACAAGGACAAGGACGCCACAATCACCCTGGACGACGTCTACGCCTACCTCAACGAGCATCGTCTCGCCTATGATCCCAAAAAGGTCGAGTATGTTTACAACGTGTTCGACAAAAACCGCGACGGAACTGTCAGCTACGACGACTTTATTCACCATCTGCTGCTGGTGCCCCGCTATGGACGTCGGTCCGACACCCGCTTTTTCTATAGAGCCTACGACTTTTTCGTCGAGGACCTGGAGATTTCCTCGGACAGCGACGTGGTAATATCCAAGGACATCCACAACGGCCTGGGCTATTTCTACGCCGGCGGCATCGCGGGCGTGGTGAGCCGGACCTGCACCGCCCCCTTCGACCGGCTCAAGGTGTACCTGATCGCGAACTCCACCCACCATAACCCTGTCACGATTAGACAAGCAATTTTGGATATTTATAGAAACAGCAACCCGCCCGGCCTGCGCGCCTTCTTCACGGGCAACGGCCTAAATGTGCTAAAGGTGCTTCCCGAGTCCGCGATGAAGTTTGGGGGGTTCGAGACCGCCAAGCGAGTGCTGGCCAAGCTAGAGGGTGTCGAGGACCCGGCCGATCTGAGCCGGTTGTCGACGTTCGTGGCAGGGGGGATCGGCGGCATGATCAGCCAGCTGTTCGTGTACCCTGTGGACACAGTGAAATTCCGAGTGCAGTGCGCCTCCCAGACTGGCGGGTCCAGTATCGGCGGCGGCGTCTTGCCTCAAGTTCTCAAAAACATGATCCAGGAAGGCGGCATCCGGTCGTTCTATCGCGGCTTGTACGTCGGAGTGCTGGGAATCTTCCCGTTCGCCGCTCTCGACTTGGGCATCTTCTCAGTGTTCAAGACCACCTACATCAAGCGAGAGGCCGCCCGACTCCACATAGACGAGAGTGAGGTCACGCTGGGCAATCTGCAGGTGCTCTGCATGGGGGCCATTTCCGGCTCGGTGGGCGCTACCGTGGTCTACCCGGTCAACCTGGTGCGGACACGAATTCAGACTCAAGGCACCACCGCTCATCCTTTCGTGTACAATGGGTTCATGGATTGCTATCACCAATCGGTGAAGCGGGAGGGCTGGCGCGGCCTGTTCCGCGGTCTGGGACCTAACTTGGCCAAAGTCGCTCCGAGCGTGTCGATTAGCTACCTGGTCTACGAAAAGGCCAAGGGCCTGATGGGTCTCCCGTAAAATCTTGTATTTTTTTAATTGGTGAATACACAAAAATCAGACAAATCGGAGCCCCCTGAAACGACAGTTTGCGGCACAAACTAAAGCACAAGTGGGATACTTAGTGATTAATTGATGCCAAGACAAGCTTTTAATTCCAGGATTTCTGATAAATGGTGCCTGGACAGCAAGTAAATACTGGGTTTCTAGTAAAGTCAGAAACTATAAATAATGCCAGGATTGCGAATAAATAATGCTAGGAATACAGGTAAATTATGCTGGAATCACCCTGCTCGCTCTGTCTGAATCTCAATCGCGCTCTGGCGAAACAGGTTCATGACCAAGATCGTATCTTGGCCACCCCCCAACTGTACCGTTCGGATCGGCCGGATCGGAGCCTTGGCGATCTGATTTCCCGCAGCGTGGATCCAATCCAGCTGCTCTTCGTTTTTATGCGCGTCTATACTGCCCTCGAAAAACACCGTCATCGATCGGTCATTTTCGGAGGGCGGTGCCCGGGGGGAGTGCAGCAGTTTCGTCACACAACTTCTGTATTGTTCCACGATCTCCTCTTCGTCGATAGAGGTGGTCTGCGACATTGAATCGGTGATGAACTCCCCGATTTGTATGCCAAACCGCTCGCTTGGACGGTCATTTTCTAAAATTGCAATGGAGATGATAGCATCGGCGTTGTTATCAATAGAGTACACCATTTTCATCAGCGATTGCGCTGCATTCTCAATCCAGTGCTGCACTCCGGGGTGCCTACTCTGATACGTGGCAGTGCCATACTGGCGCACGAGTTTGAAGGAGCTTTCGGGATAAACGTGGCACACATACGCAACAGCGTGCATGTATACCACTAGAAACTCGTACAATGATCTCGTCACCTCCTCTGCTAACATGACATCCCGACTTACGATCCGACCTGAGATCAATTCTCTTTAATTATCCTAATATCTCATGAACAAAACGCCTGCAGGTGACGTAGGGATGCTGCTGATGTTGAAGTTAATGTTGCCGGTGACTTAGGGTATCCAATTGACATCCTTTACTCACAGTCCGAATACTATGATGGTACCCTCGAGTATCATTACAGTCTTTAGAAAGATGAATGTACGCCATAAATACCTTATAAAATGAGCACTTTGTTTTTTGTTTTGCATACGCATCGCTAGATTGACTTACCACCTAAATGCCTCCTCGTAGTAGTCCACCCGCCCATTTTTGGCCAGATCCATGAACTCGCAGCACGACCAACACAGTGTATCCAGCATCCGGTCGGGCCCACAGCCTACAACACAAATGCTTCCGTCAGAGTGTTTGAAGTGGTGGTTGATCAATTGAGCCACGTCCATTCCTACCGGCTCGATAAGACCAAACACCCGCTCGGTAGTCGTCTGTCGGCTTCCCTTGCTGAAGAGACTCTCGCCCATGGGCTTGTCCGGGCTATAGATCCATTCATCGAACTGATTAATTCCCGAGTACCTACGCTTGGGATAAATGTCCGTGAACCCCGCGGCCATGAATTCTGTGGCATGTGTTCGCCTGCTGTGTGTATCGGACTCGTCCTCATTGTTTTTGTCGATGGTATCCAGTGAAAGTGTGGACTCGTCATGTGGATAGTTCGCTCTCTTTGAATTATTTTCTAAGAACTCGTCTTTGCCGTAATCGAATCCCTCATCCTCATCGGGACTGCCAGCCTTAACAAATTCCAAAAAAGACTGCACAGATACCTTCCGCCCATGTTTGGAACGCCCTAAGCGGCGTGAAGAATGGCGTCGAGGTGTGCCCATGTCAGTGTACGTGGATACCCATGGTTCTGTTTTGACTCCGCGACCTCTGTTAAGTATAGCCTGAGAGTCTCCCTCGATGAGGGAATGTGGACCAAGATCAACGTCCACGAGCGTTTCTTGAGGAGGACTACTCAATTGTTGTTTGTTATCAGGATTGGTCACTAGCTCCACAGTATTTAGGGGTACTGCTTCGGTTGTATACTGAGTACCAAATCCAGCGTGAAGATTGGTAGTCTTCCGCCTTTCAAAAATCCGGATAAAAACGCCTTCCTTGTCCATCAAATCAGCGATCCGTTGGCTGATGGGGTTTATGTCTGCTCTACTACGTACAGACCAAAACAATCGAATCGTTTTTGGGACTGGCGAATGACCATTGGACTCTATCATCCTCTCCACATAGCTCAGTACTCCGGTTATGCCAATGCCGCCTGCAAAGAACAGACCTTCGTCATAATTCTGAACCCTTGCTCTACGGCCGTAGTAGGGCCCTTCGACGTACACGGGAATAGTCACAGGATATTCAGCAGAGCAGCTTCTGTTATCTAAGGAGGAATATAATCGCTTGGTCATACCTTCTCGTGCTTTTAGAACGAGTTCTAGCCCTTCTCCGCCATCGCTGGAGCCCAACACCGAAAACGGGTGGCCGCCGATGAATGTCCATTGGTTGGTATGTAAGTAAACATATTGTCCAGGTTCGCACACCCAACGCACGGGGGTGGTTACTGTCACTTTGATCATCTCATTGGGGTAAACACGAGCAGTTGCAAAAGAAGTCTTCCTTGCTCCAGGCAATGGAGGCAGGATGAAGTTCACATTGAACAGAAGAATGCGACCAACTCGAATTATCCAGTCCGCACCCCAGAACGCTATGGAAATCCACAGAGGTCCCTGGAAACCGATTCCATGTAGGTGGAAAATGGCGCAAATGATTCCGGCAATGGCCATAAGCTGATGCATTCTATAGAAGAGTTCATAACCACGACTACGAAGAGCTGCCATCATGATCATCAGGGAGAAAAGACCTATGGAGGCGCAGCCCCATCGGAAGTAGGGCAGCGGATAGTAGTACTGCACCAGAGATCCGCCATAGCTAGCACTGAATATATGTTTCGTGACTGCATGAACGACAAGCAAAAGGTATGTGACTCGTGAAATAGCCCGATGGTAAGTATTGAAGGTTGAGTAAGGCCATCCTGTTATCCATATTAGCAGATTATTTCGCAAAGCGAACAGAATCAGCATAGGAAACTGAACAACAGCCAAGATTCCAGATCGGTCACTTGAATACCGCATCATTTCTTTCCACCGAGACTGGAACAGAGGATCATTGTTCATAAATGTATATGGCGTCAGCATGAATATCACCGACAGCAAAATGTAGACGGATACGACCATTCCATCAAAACGTGTAGGTAGACTAAATGTGAAATAACCGCGGAAGTATTGAAATCTGGTCATATGCCTCGAGTTGAACATCGCCGGCCAGAACACATATCGTTGGAGAAGCCTTTCCACCTTTGTAGCTCGTCGCATAAACATCCGTTGAGCAAAAAGGCGGACGATGGCAAGTTTTAATAGTCTGATAGCAGTAACAATGCATACCACAGCGACCCAATAGAAAATCATTCCCAGTCCTAACCAGACAGAGACCGTCTTTTGGATGGCATTATTCTTCTCGCCGTCATACGCAAGCTGGAATGCCTTGTTACTGACTGTGGGATTAGCAGCTTGGTTTTCTGGGCTCCAGAGATCGGTGATGTTTGCCTGGGAATTATGCATCTCACAGAATTTGATGTCGAAGCGGTCAAAAGCCTCTGCCATCTGCGTTGAGTTGAACTTGGAGTGCTGACCTATACAATTCTGAACGGCATACACATACATGGAGCTTGCGCAGAAACAACTGAAGTCTTCTTGGTTACAGGTGGTAAAGAGCTCTTGCGCAGATACCGCACAAGCCATACCTAGAACCTCCGGGTGATTGAAAAGACTAGCGGAGGCTTGACTTGTGAACAATAAAACTGAACATAACAGTTTTTCTATAGTCGTTGAGGATACCTTCATTGTGAATTTGGTAGTAATGCCGATATCCGCCTGGTCAACAATGCGAAGAGGCGCGCGAACTTAGGGATTAAGTGGACGGTGGCATTGGAATTTAAGGACTGCAACGAATACCATGTACAGCAGAAATTGAACCTTGATGCCATGTCATTTATCGTACATGAGAAATTACTTAAGGACTCTAAAATATCAGGTGCTCCCCCTCCAATAAACCTACTTATCAACTACATCGTCTAATAAGATTGTAATCCGGCATCATCCACGCTTCAATCTTAATCGACCGCCAGCCGCCTATAATGGCATGCAACTCACCGGAGAAACATATACAGTCTACGCAAGGCTTCGTCACGACGGTGGCTCTCAGCCACGACGAAGCGACAGTCAAAATCCGCCATCACGTGCGCCAAATCCTACTCAATGTGCAAACTGAAGCTTACGGATCACAAATCAAAAAAATGTTAAAGTTGATCATATATCTTATATAGAGATCAAGTGTGCACTTAGACGCGGTTGGCAGTGTGGAAGAACTTGAGCAGACCGTTGAGCTTGATCTCCAAGGTCTTCTCACCCTCACGCACCCAGTTACGGGGATCGAAGTACTTCTTGTTAGGCTTGTCCTCACCCTCAGGGTTGCCGACAGGCTTCATCAAGTAGTCCTTGTTCTTCAGAACGAAGTCACGGACACCCTCGAGGTAAGCGTACTGAGTGTCGGTGTCAATGTTGACCTTGACAACACCGTTCTTGATGGCAGTGGCGAAGTCCTTCTCGTCAGAGCCAGAGCCACCGTGGAACACCAGGTAGAGAGGGTGGGGCTTGGAGGAGCCGCTCTGCTTCTTGGCGTACTCCTGGTGGCCTCCCAAAAGCTCGGGCCGCAGCTTGACGTTGCCGGGCTTGTAGACACCGTGGACGTTGCCGAAGGCAGCAGCGACAGAGAAGTTGGGGGAGACGGGGGAAAGGGCCTTGTAAACCTCGTACACGGTCTCGGAGGTGGTGTACAGGTTAGTGGAGCCGGTGTTGTCAACACCATCCTCCTCACCACCGGTGATGCCGATCTCCATCTCGAGCCACTGGTTCATCTTGGCAGCACGCTCGAAGTACTTCTTGGTGGTGGAGATGTTGAACTCATCGGTCTCAGCAGAGAGATCGATCATGTGAGAGGAGAACAAGGGCTCGCCGTGCTCCTTGTAGTAGGCCTCGTCAGCGTCGAGCATACCGTCAAGCCAGGGGAGGATCTTACGTGCGCAGTGATCCGAGTGCAGGATGACGGGGATGCCGTAGGCAGGGGCAATGCTACGGATAAAGTGAGCAGCAGCGATCGAACCAGCGATCGAAGCCTTGTCGCCCTCGTTGGAGATACCCTTGCCAGCAAAGAAGGCAGAGCCACCAGAGGACACCTGCAAGATAATGGGGGCCTTGTTGTCACGAGCGGCCTCCAACACAGCGTTGGCAATGGAGGAGGAGGTGACGTTCACGGCGGGGATAGCGTAGCCGTGGGCCTGGGCGTGGTCGAAAACAGCACGCACATCGTCACCGACGATAACGCCGGACTTCCGCTTGATAACGTCAAGAACAGAGCTCATTTTGGATTGGTTGTGTCTAACTTCCTAAGTAAGGTTGTCTGAAGAAAATCAAGCGAGGGGGAATTTGCGGCCGTTTATATAAAGTTCGTGGGGAACGGCTTGACCGAACACGGTGGAATACCCATGCCGCAGGACGATAATCACGTGTGCTCGTGAACCCGCCCAAGTTGCACCCTATTCACAACCCGGCTGCGTATCGGCCCTTACTTTGCTGCAATAAAACGAGAGAACCAACGCTGCTGCACCAAAAAACAAAGATACTTGCGAATCACAGCTTGAACGAATCCGCATGTATTGCTGGTAAAAAAACACTGAACAAGCAAATGAAATGAGAATAAAAAGGCGTTAATATAAACTGTCAGCCATGGAGTCAATCATCCTGTTTTTTTCGGTGGTTTAGAAATGGAATCCTCTGCGCAACCTCGATTTTGGTGCGACTGGCTTCGTATACATACAACGTGTGTGAGTGTAAGGGTTCCCGCGCATACATTGACCGACGTCATAGGTCGAATACGATTCGAGCCGAAAGGTCAACAACACCCAACGATATAGGGCAGGGAGTACGTTTGATTAGATAATCAAGGAGCCTCACTATGAGGGGTAGTGGCTCACCGGGCATTGGTTGTGCCCGATAAACGCGATCAAGCGGCATTGTGCATTCAAGTAGCGCCAAGAAGACGAGTCGAGCCACTGGGTAGGGATGATAAGACATAATCTCGGATGTCAATGGCGGCTACTGATTTTTATTGGCACACCCCTGACTTCACTCTCCAATGACAATCACTCTTTCATGTAGAGCTCTGTTCAGAGTTTATCACGCGCTTTCGTATGTATTCAATATAAAATATATATAGGCCCTGTTCATGATGATGATGATGTTTACGCAAGACCATCATGTTGGAACTAAGCGTGAACTACTTTTATCATTCCGCCTACATCTCCTAATGAAATTTGCCTCTACCAACTTACGAGTAGATATTGATTATTCTTATTGAAGCGGAAAAAATCCGGCCCAGTGATCTTGAGAGGCGCTCGTACTTCAACTGTATGCTTTGTTTTTTCATACGAACAAGAAACCCTTAGTACTGGTAGTATCACGTGGTTAGATACACCTTGCGTATACCAAAATCCATCATGCAGGGCATGATCATAGATGCATACCTATGGGATCAGATTATCTCGGGCAATTGCGCACATCACGTATTGAAAGTTTCAATCGTTTTTTATTAATAAGATAGAAGGTGGGTTACACGTGCTCAATAGAGGGATCTAGGTAGACGCAATCTGAAATTTGGTCATTGACGCCAATAGCAAGGTCTCTCACTCACCGGAGCAATATTGTTTGCAGGTCATAGCATGTAAAATAAGAGCAATGGGGCTGTGCTAAAGGCGGTTTCATCTGGGGAGATTGTGATAAGTAATCTGTCACAACATGTGACAGTTCTTATTGATATCTAAATTTTGAGAGTAGCAATGGGAATTTTTACATCTGCTCCTGTTAACAAATTTAAAAGTCTATATCTTCTTAAATGATTGTCGATACCCTATCTCATAAGTAGGATGGAGTCTGAAATCTATTGAAATTTGTTTTCCAATTTTTGTCACTCTATAATAATATTTTAATCAACTCATATCGAACGTGTGAGTGACATTATAAACAATATCAGGTATACTCTTGGGTAGACTCTCTCCCTGGGAACGTTGGCTCATCTTCGTGCGATCACAGTCCCTAGCTTAAAAAGTAGTTTCAAATAAGCATTCAGTCAGGGTTTTAATTCAGATTTAGTCGATAGATTTAATTCTCGTCTTCAAGTCAAGGCTCACTTGCGAGAGAGTTTTCAAACTACATTAGTCACTTATATTGCTCTCTAAATACGCTAACATATACATGAATGAGAAAACTTGGTATTTGCTCAAAAAATTCATTGCTGTGATGTATGGTAAATCTGAAACTTTTCATCCTTAGTGAAAAGAATGATCAAGCAAAAAGTTTGCGACTACTTAACAATATCTTGAATTCTAAGAGTTGTCGTTGGATAATCGTGTGTTCCTATGCTTCATCAATGCGCACGTCATTGGTGGTATTTAGTGAATACTAAGAAAGAAGCCAGCTTAAGTAACTCAAAAGATCAGCAATAGCGCATCGGGGACAACTTTAGTGACTACTATGTCTTCTTCGTTCCTGAAAAACTTGTTGATAGCAAGCTCTATTGTCTAACTTGTGCTGATGGGAAATCCTCATCTTGTGGTCTTCGCAACTTCTGCTGATCTTACAATTTGGAACCTAAATCACTACTCAACAACCGTTTTATAATACAATAGAATGAGGATCCTAATCTAGCTGTTTTATTTCACTGGTGACTACCACTATGTTTGTGGATCTTATCTGTACGCTTTCAAACATGAGAGAATAGTGGCTTTAATACATAGCTTTAATACATAGAATAAGATATCCATGAAACCTCCAGCAGTAACCATAGTCCTATTATTCCCACATCCTTTGAACTATCGATTCTTTTACACACAAGTTCTGCGTCGGCATGCTGCCCTTTCCCAGTGGTATTCGACCGCAGGAACACTTTGCTTTATGCGGATATCCCAGGCACTACCCTACCCCGAGTGCTGACACCAGATTAGAGATGAGAAGGTATAGAAATTTCACAACGACCTTGATTAATAAAAAAGACTATATATAATACGACTGCGTGATTGTTGGAATCATGGTGCAGCGCATGTCGAGTCCCAGTCCCGTCTTTAGGGGAGCTCACAAGCTTTCTTTAGCTCGGTAAAATTCTCAATAATGTACTGAAACTAAGTCCTATAGGTACATGATAACCACTTTCTGTTCTCGAACTTTTGGTTTGTTGTCTGCAGCCATCAAGGATGCCTATTCATCTACGATATATTTCTCAATCTCTCGTTGCCATTCCATCCAGGGTTCATATTGTCAGAGAATTGATTTAACGGCTACTTCGATAGTACTGTATACCATATTTCAAGCTAAACATCACGAGAAAAATCAATAAACTGGCGACTTGTTAAAGTACAAGAATGATTGCCACTGGCAATGAAACACTATCAAGTCAACATGCGTACCGTTGATCAATATATAAACCGAATGTACTTCCATAAACAGGAGCAATGAATCTATGTGCCAATACATTTCTAATGACTGCTTATGCGACAAAGACGTACTCTAGAAGCTTTTAGTGGTACCAGAGTGTCCTTCTAAAGTATTAAAGCTGTCATTGTTCCGATCCCACAAGTACTGCCGCGGTTCATACTGCACGGACCCCGCCCATTACCCTAGATGATTTCTAATTGGGGTCTTCGAGATCTCCGGTAGTGTGTGTGTGCATGAATAAATCTCCCCCTCACCCTGGAGGTCCTCAGTTTAGTTGGCTCCGCGATTCGGCCTTTCACTAAAGAATGTCTTGTGAGTTCACACGAGGACTTAGACAACTCTCTTTTTATCGAGAGAGGTTTTGCTTCGTCTCTCGTTTTTTGGCTTCATCCTTGGTTATCATATATTCTCCCCTCAACCCACAGTAAAAAGCCTAACCCGTCAAAAGTTGCCGCGATTTTCTTGCAAGAGGAGTAATTATCGTGAAGGGTCTAGAGTAGCTCGGGCTTCTTGGTTAACTCAACATTTGCCCAATAGTTAACTCAGTCACTGCTACCCTAGGTTTTTAGCCCCAAGCAGGTCGATGGGTCACGCAAACAAGAATCCGGTTTGTTTGAACTTAAGCCTGGAATGTAATTGAAGAGGCCCTCCTCGAGAATCTCTTCAACTTGTATATATATAGAAATGGCGAGACTCTCTTCATGCTTAGAGAGCATGGGTGAGTTGACGTTCTGATAACACTGATGACAAGATCATTGGGTAACTAGTTAGCTTTAATCAAAGATTTTCCGAATGAGCCAACGTCAAAGAAGCATTGCACATCTTACATACACTTGGCGAAAGGGAGAAGCATTGGAGTGGCCGCCTTTTACCATATTGCCACTTATTACTGAAATAAGACGCACTTATCACCGCAATCTCAGTCGTCAGAGCCCGATAAAATATGGATTATATACTAAGGTAATGTAGCAACACATTCTTGCAGCCCTTCAAAACTTCAACTCAGATATTTATCAGCTCGAGTTTTGCAACTGGGAGTTTCCTGATGCATAAAGAGAACCTACAAAAGACTCCGCTTGGTGCTCGGATTAGAGTTGAACGCAACGTTGAACAGGTCAGGCGTTGACATATCATGTGATATGACATTCCGTAAATAGTCTGACTAAAGCGGCTCAACAACGGCCAACCGACAGAGGGACCCTGGAGGGGGAGGGGGGACACTGAAAGCGATTGGGCGACGAGCAGCGGTGTCCACCGTAGCACCCGTGCCCTGGATCTCTGCGCCTACTCGGTGGCACCCTAACGCGAAGCAGTGCGGTGAACCAACCGTCAAAATGTATCTCACCTACCCGTAACGGTGAGCGCTTTCCCAGTACCACTACGAAAACAGTCCCGCGCCCATAAGTACGCACACTGCCAAGCAACCAACCCTAGGGCAAATGTACGTGTAGCATACAACAACGTCACAGTCCCAGAAGGTATATCTATCTTTAGACGCTTCCTAGCGAGATATTTTGAAGCAATCCAACACAGCACACTCTGTTGCTGCTTATAGTCGGTGGATTATAACCAAATTTCCTTGCTTTCCGTATCATTTGGGCGTACTGAAAAGCATTATCAATTTGGCCAGCGCTCAATCCAGTCTTTATCGGAACACTGCGTCGCGAAAAACACGGCAAGAACGCCGACCTAAATTTGTTGTGTAATTTGTGCTTTCCCTCTGGCTCTTTCTGTCATTTAGATCCATCAATTGTTCTATCTTTGGCTTCCACGAATTGGTCAAAATTTGTGCCAACGGTTGTTTAGAACTGCCCCTTTGGTTACATCTGACGGGGTCTTTTATCCGAAATGTTCAGCAAACTTCACGCTCGTACGAAATCACAGAGCTCCAATAACAATCATCTCGCTGACGCCAAAGACCCGTACGGCGATGCGAATGATTTCGACATGACTAGCTTAACGCCTCCGAATGCTGATAAAAAACGCGCGTCTGTGTTGTCAAAGATATCCGGCAAGGCCCTTTTGGGAACCCCGGAGTCCCCGAAACTTTATGCTGAAAAGGATGGATCACTTCCACACGAAATGGTTCCTGTGCTGACTCTGTTGGGTTCCCATTCGTCTCGCATCTACATGGAAGGATACTTCATGGTTCTTCCCGAATTAAATAGCGAGGGCCAACCTGTTCCCGACCGCAAATGGTCAGAAGTGTTTGCTACGCTGCAAGGCACTATTTTAACAATGTGGGATACTGGAATGCTCGAGCAAGGCAAACATGAAACCAACTTCATCAATATCGCCGACAGCTACATGCGCAGTGTCGAAAACCTCAACGCCGACCTAAAGGATGTTATTATTCTGAGCAGCACTATGAAAAATCGATATCTGCTACAGTTCGCGTCGAAAAAACTGTATAATGAGTGGACGGCCGCCCTACGACTGGCCGCGTTCGAACGGACCTCCCTACAGGAGGCCTACACGGGCGCTTTGCTGTCCTCCAAAGGATCACAATTGCATGGGATTCGTGCCCTTCTCGCTGAAACCAGAGTAAAAAGTGAGTCTTGGTGCGAAGTGCGTTTTGGGGTCGGCATGCCGTGGAAACGTGTTTGGGCGGTGGTGACCCCCAACGTGGCGCTTAAGGAGAAGAAGGAAAGAAAGAAGCGGGGGAATATTGGTAAGATCGAATTATTTAATGATCCCAAGGACCAAAAGAAGAAGCGGCCACTGGCAACGGTCCATCAAGCTTTCAATGCATTCGCAGTATTTCCTGAAAAGGCAGTTCTAGTCAATGTTAGCTCTTTGGTGAAAATGGAGTGTTTAGTTGAATTTGATGGTGACACCGAGCTCCGTGAGAGTGCTCTGTTCATAATGCCGGAACAGCGGGCCGGAATCCAGGGCTATGAAACGCTTATTCGATTCTTGATCCCGATATTCGACGTATTCAACCTTTACGGCCGCCCCAAGAGACTTAACGCTGACAAAAACGATATCAATTCGCTGTTGTTTGGCATGCCAACCCTGCCGCGGTCGTACTACCTCGACACGATAGATGTGTATATGCTGGCTGCACTCCCGGACAGTGCATCTTGGAGTACCAACGAATGGAGCAATAAGATCAAAGAACTTATTGCCCGCAAAATGGCCATGGGCTTCCACGGAACCGGCAGTATTCACTCGGAGCCTAGATCCTCGCCCACTAGCATGAGCAATTCCCCGAGCCAGGCTTCATCTCTGAAAGTACCTAACGGAAGATCATTGGGCAATGAACGTCAGCGCGCCGTGAGTGATCCTCATGGTGTACCAAAGATCTTTTCCAGCAATATCAATGGCTCGCAGAGCTCGTTGGAGGATGGCACAACGTCCTCCAATAAATTTGCCCCGGCTGTGTCTTCGCCCCTTCAGCATTCCCGCCCGGCTCCCAAAGCGCCTACTAAACCGCTTTCTGCTACAGCACTGGTTGCCGGCGCGGCGGCAGGCGCAACGACAGCAAGCAGTACCGGCTCTGCTCCTGCCGTCTCTGCTCAGTCAGTTTCTGGTCCCTCGGATTCTGTATCCACAAGCTCACTTCTTACGAGTTCTGCCCCTGGAAATGCTGAGACAGCAGGTTCGGGTACTGTCATTGGAATGATACCCTCCGGCGGCTCCCCGGTGCCGAACGTGAGGACTAACGGTGACTTTCAGCCTGATTTCGCGGCCATGCATGCCCCTAGTTCGGCTTCTAACGGAACTGTGAGCACAACCACAAGTACTTCGACCCTTAGAATGCCGGAAGCGGCGCCCAAGGGCCCTCGAGTCCAGCCGTTTCCATCAGGCCCCCCCAATGGTGGCAGTCACCATCAGCGTGTGAAGTCAGAAGGCCAGCCGGCTCAACGCGGACTGCTTTCACCTCATTTAAATGATATGCCCTTCGAAACATTGGGTGGCAATCCCGAAAGCCAGCGGGATTCGAAACTCACAGCCGCCTCAAATGACTCCTTTGTCTCTGCGACAGAGAACCCGGCGAATGCCACAGATTTTAACCGCAATAATCTCTTTGATCCAAGCTATCGTCCGTCACATCAATCATACGCTGACTACAGCGAGTATATGCGGCAGTATCTCCAGAATTTGTCAATCAAGACAGCTGACGCTGGTAACGATACGGACAACTTCGCCATGGATGTAGCCTCCAGCGGCGTTTCGGGACCGTATACTGGAAGAAATGAGAGTTCTCCGGTCAAGCAGGGACCCGTGCCGAATTCTCAGGGTGCTCGAAATGGCCCACCCCGAGGCGGCCTTATCAGTGCCATGGAAAGTGATGACAGTGATGATGATGACGACGTAGTAGATTCCCAGCCGATGACTCCAAGAGGCCAAGCGGTTGGCAGAGCCCAACTTCTAAACACTCCAATGCGAACACCAGAGGTGTCACGCCCTGCAGTCGGTCCGGATACACAGGCCTCTAGTGCGTTGCCAGAGATTTCTCAATTACAACCCACAGCGCTCAGCGGTCCGAAACAAGGGCCGTACCCATTCGCTCCAGGATCGCCCCAGGCTCGCTCGATCGCAAAGGAAAGTAGCGGCAATGCCAACAATGGGCTTTCCAGTGAACCTGATCGGCCTTCGGGACCACGCCCTCAGCCTGTGTCACCCCGGGCCAATCGCAAGCCGGTGCCCGTGGCAACCTCCCTAGATCCATGGCAAAACTCTGGCTCTTCCATTGGAGGGGCTCAGACCAGTCCGCCGCGGAAGCCCATTGCGCAAGCCCCTGATCGAGTTCCCGCTCCCCAGCGAGTCCCTGCTCCGGAACAGCCTGTCCATGGTGCTCAGCCCCAAACTGGACCCATGCCTCCGGTTCAAACACCGCAAGCACAGGGACAGCAGTTTCAGCAGAACCATTACGCGCAGCCGCAGTATCCGCCGCCGCAGATGCAGTCGCGGAACCCGTTCTCGCCAGCTGGGAGTCCGAATCTGGGATCGCAGCAGACCTTTCCGGACCGCCCCATGCACTCGCCGCAGCAGTTCTCAGCACCACCTGGGAATTCCAACAATCCATTCGGACCCGCAGGTCCCTCAGGGTCTAATCCAATGCTGGCCCAGCCTGGATTTCCGGGAACTCAATGGGGCATGCCTCCAAGTCGATATAATGTCGCACCGCAAGGCGGTCAGCGGTCTGGCTACAGCGGCGTGGCTCCTGGGGGGGCTATGGGTTATCCTGGACCGCAGCCCCGCCCCGGCCCGCAACCTCATCCCGAACAGTTTGGGCTGAGAACGCAACCCAAACAGTACATGAACTATGGGCAGCTACCAATGATGCATGCAAACACCAGTGGCCCGATGAATCACCCCACTGGGATGAACGGGACGATGGCTGGTCAGGGTGCTCAAATGCCGCCGCCAAACCAGCAGCAGAGCTCGGCGAAGACCGGCCCGGTGATTCGACCTCTCAACGAGATCCGGGCTCAGCAACTGCGTTCCGCGCGGGCGCAGGCTATGAACGGAAATATATAAGTCGTGTCCGATAATGTTCGTAATGTTTATTTATTTCTATAGATGGTAACGATCATGCTATGTATAGACGCCATTCTTGTGCAAGCCCCCTGGGAACCATATCTGTCTTGACCAAGTGTTGCTTGATAGGAAAACCCTCCTCCGCCTCTCCACTACTCTGCGTTTACTATGGCCTCCTATTTATTTTTTCCCGTCACGAGACTAATATCAATTCCATCATTTTTATTGCGCCTCTATCAGCTCAATACAATCCGATCTCTCTTCGCTTTTGTCGCTTCCTTTATATCGTCTGTGCTTGTCCGTAGCACTGCCGGTTTCCCCAGGTCATTGCGCCGATTGAGGAATCTGGTGATCGCTCTGCATATCAGATGACCACTAACCCCGTGCCCTGGCGCATCCGGATCGACACAAAGTGCACCTGGCCATACTATCTGTTGGTGACCAATTCGAAGTGCCGAAATATGCCTGATTCACCGCCGGGACAATCTGGGGCCCCGGTAGAAATTACGGGAGACCAGCCCCTTGTGTCCAAGTGGGCCAGCGCCAAGCCGTCCACCGCGGTCTCTCCTGCAACCAACACCGCCCCTCCGGTGGAGCCTCCGGCGGCCGATAAGCCGAGGCCCCTGAATTTGCCACGGGAGCCAAGGGCCCAGCATCCGCAGATGAAATTGGAGTCCAAGTGGGCGAATGTCAAGCCGTCGGCCCCCCGAGGTGCTGGCGTGAAGCCAGAGAAGAATGTCGAAAGCCACCAGGGCGCAACCGTTGACCAGCCCGACCACAGAGAGCACAAAGGTTCTCGCTCTTCGCGCCGCCACCGGTCGGGCCAGCGCCGGGGCTCTTTCAATTCCCGCGATGCCAAGGACCATGGCCGCGACAGCAAGGACCATGCCAACGGTCCGAGGGACCAGCCGAGTCACACACGGGATGCCAACCCGTCTAAAGATCGCTCCCGCGAAATGAGCTATCATAATCGAGACTCCCGAGATCACCGCGAGCCGAGAGACCTCCGCGATCCACGAAATCGGGACTATCGCGACCCGAAGGACCATTCTAAAGACAATCGAGACCACCGAGATCACGGCAAGGACCACGCCAGGGGACACCATGGCAGAGAGCACCGCCGGAATTCAGGAAACTCCGACCGCCCCTCCCGCGGCGCTGTCGGTGATATCGGCCAGGGCTTGCGGTCGTTCATGACGTCCCAGCGCTCCGATGGGCGGGACGGCAAGTCAGGCCCGGGATCTAAGGCCTCGCGAGACCCGGCCCCTCACTCGACCAGCAGCACTGGGCCCATCTCTCCTCCCCCGTTGACCAAGATCACCGCGTGGGAGGATCTCTACGATCCCAGCGAGAGCTGGGCCGACGCCGAGGCGGACTACTATCCTTAATTTGTTCCCAGCGTTATTTATTTATTGTTAGATGTTAAGACGAGGGCGGCTTTTTTTTGTTGTGGTCGCCCCACAGGTGTTTTTCTTTGTTTGTTTGTTTGTTTGTTTGTTTTTGTTCTTTCAGTGGTCCCATTGCAGCTAGTAGCATGTCGTTATTTATATTGTTTCTATAAATACATTCGATACATTCGAGTGTGTATGCCGCGTGCTATCGCTGTTGAGCCGGGACGTCCTGCAAGCCCAGCTTCTCAAACACCTCCTCGAACACGCGGCGGGCGTTGAACATGTTTGTGGTGCGCATGCGCTCGTTGTTGAGGTGGGCGCCGTCGCTGCTCTGCCCACACGGTAGCTGGGCGGCTGGGGCTCGGAACATCTTCTCTAGGGCCCGGGCCACGGGGATGGAGCCTCCCTCGCGGATGAACAGGGGGGACTCGCCCCACACGTGTTCCACGGCGTCGCGCATCAAGGTGAACAGCCGGTTGGTGGGGTCGCCCAGCCAGGGGTCCGCCTCGTATTTCACGCGGATCTGCAGCTGGTTGGGCGAGTTGAACTTGGCGAACTCGCTGTTGAGGTGGTTGCGCAGCTTGGTGGTGATGCCCTCGGCGGTCTGGCTCGGCACCAGCCGCAGCGAGATGTACGCCTTGACATCGGCCGGGATCACCGTCTGGTTGTGAGGCCCGCTGACCTCGAACTTGTGCACGGTCAGCGACGGATAGCGCCACTTGTGGATGAGGTCGTTGCGCGACGTGGAGGTGGCGGCCACGATGGCGTCGTACAGCCGCTCCTCGGCCTCATTTACGGGCAGCACGTTGTCGAAGAAGCCCGGGATGGTGATCTCGCCCGTGCTGTCGTTGGTCAATTTCGCCAGTAAATTGATCATGTCCTTGGAGGGCTCGCGAAACAGCCCGCCGTCGACGCCGGAGTGCACGTCGCCCTTGCCGCTGGTGACCTCGATCTCCACAAAGATCACGCCGCGCAATCCGTAGTTCAGACAGGGCCGGTGCTCGTCTAGCCACAGAGAGTTGGAGAAGATGATCCAGTCGATTTCGCCGATGCGGTCCCGCACCTTTTCCACCGTCTCCAGGAACCCGAACGACCCGGACTCCTCCTCGCCTTCGATCACGAACACGATGTCGGAGCTCAGCCGCTTCTCGGCGTGCAGCCGGGCCACCGCGAACAGTGCCGCCGTGCACGGGCCCTTGTCGTCGGTGACGCCCCGCCCGTACATGTAGCCGTTGATGGAGGTCAGCTGGAACGGCGGGGTGTCCCACTTGACATCGTCGCGCTGGGCCTCGATCACGTCGTAGTGGCCGTAGAACATGATGCGGTTGGCCGCTGGTCGTGCGTTGGCCCTGAACTTGCACATGACGATGGGGTTGCCGTCCTCGACGCGGATCAGGTCGGCGGTGGCCCCCATCATGCGCATCTGGTCGCGCAGCAGCGTGGCGCACCGCCGCGAGTCGGACCAGTACTGGCGGTCGCGGCCGCTGACGGTTTGGCACCGCACGATCTTGGCCAAGAACTGGATCATGGCGTCGTTGCCCAGCGGCTCGATCTTGAGTTTGGCCATGCCGGTGGACAGGCTCGACGACTGCGAGTGCTGGGTGTTGCTGGCGGCGGCGACCGGGTCGGAGAAGGTGGACTGGGCGGTGTTCCCTGGGGCGGGGGCAATGCCGAGCGGGCTGTTGTCGTCGTGGCGGTCCTCGTACAGGGACACGTTCCACAAAATGACCGAGCCGTCAGACCCGGCCGAGACCAGCTGGCCCGCGCTGAACTCTTTGGGTAGGGTGATGATGGCGGTGACGGGCCCGGTGCTGCGCCATACGCAGACCTCGGCCGAAGTCGCGTCCAGGGCCAGGATGCTGTCGTTGCTGGACACGAAGATGCCGTCCTCCGTGGCGGCCAGCGCCAGCAGCGGTCCCTGGGTCTGCGGGATATCGTGGCGCAGCAGCTGCAACGTGTCCAGGTCCACGAGGATGATGCCGTTGGTATCCAAGCCGCAGCACAGCTGCCACGACGACGCCAGGGCCATGGAGAACACCGAGTTGCCGACCGTCACCTCCTGGGTCAGCACGGGCTGTCCGCCCGGCTCACCATGGTCGCCGATGCTCCAGATCTTGACCAGCCCGTCGCCGCTGCCGGTGACGAGAATGCGCCGCTTAACGTCGACGATCATGGCGAAGATCGCGCTGTAGTGGGCGAAGGAGATCTGGTTGTCCAGGGGCACCTCGACCAGGGCCAGCCCCGAGGGCCCGTTGCAGTTCTCGGCCATTTTGCGGGTCTCGTGCTGCTGGGGCGCCAGCTTCCCCCCCGGGCCGTGGCTGTCGAAGAACTGGCTGGGGCGGACCGCCGGCATTTTGGCCATTTTCTCCAGTTCCTGCTGCTCCTTAAGCGACTCTTCGTCCAGCCGGAGCCAGTGCAGCGATGCGTTCTGGGTGCCGATGTACAACAGAGACCGCTGGGGCCAGTATGCCAGCGAGAAGATGTCGCCAATGTCGCTAAGCATGTACACGGTGTGTTTGAAGACCGGCTCGGCCCCGGGGACCCAGACTTTGACGAGTGAGTCGGCGGAACCCGAAAACAGCAGCCCGCCGCTGCACAGCAGGGTGAGGATGCTGGAGGAGTGGGCCTTGACCCGGTGGGCCTCCTGGTAGGTCTCGAGGTTGAAAGTGATCAGGTCGCCCGACACGGTGCCGGCGTAGACGAAGCAGCCGTGGTGGGCCACGGTGGTGACGGCCTCGTTGGTCGTCCAGCGGTGGGCGAACTGAGGCGTGTCGCCGTCGTTGGAGAACCGGGAGGACGCCCGGGTGGCCGGGGCAAACGCCGCCGTCTCGCCCTCACTACCGGCCACCGAGCCCGCAGAGCCCTCCCGCGACTTGAGCTGCAGATCCAGCAGGCTTGCCAGCGGAACTTGTCCACACGGCTCCATAGGGTCCAGTACTGGTTGCGGACGAGGTCTTGCCGGTTCGGATGCTCCAGGTTAGGGGGGCTAACTACCCACCGCAGGGCCACGGTATAAAACCAATGGCCCCCCTACTGTTCCTGCTACTCGTCCCTTGATACCACCAACAAAAATCCCTGCTCTCACTGCTGAACACTAAACACTAACCGCGGTTCATGCCAGCAGCCCGCATAGTACCGAATATGGGATACTCGATATAGGACGGCTTGCACAATAATGGGTGCACTGATCACATAAAGAGCTGCATAGCACTGTGGATTGATTAGCGGTTTTTCCAAAGCACCCATCGATCCATCAGTATAGGCAGTAGTAGTACCATGTACCAGTAATATATAGTGGTAGCAATGACAGCATCCAACCCGCATCTCAGGACGCAGTAAAGCGCGTGGCGGGCGCTCCCAACTTGACTTCACAGCGCAATGGCATCGCCATGCAACTCAACTGTAACTAACTAGCAGTAAAGCAGAAAATGCACTATTTAATGATTTAAATGTCGTCGTATGTCTGAACTAGATAGAATTGGTGGCAAATGCAAGCTTAAATAGATCGGTCGGAGCCACGGTGCTCCATGTTTCGCACTGGCCGAACCAGTTGCGTTTCACGCACGATGAGCTCGGAGTACTGGTCGGTGGGGGGGTCACGGGCACGCTGGTCCATACGTCGCAGCGCCCGAACCAGCCCCGTGACAGGCACGAGGACGTATACTCAGTTGTGGTGGGCTGCGCCGTGGTTGGTGGGGTGGTGCTCGGCTTGGAGGTGGTACTCGGGGTGGTGGGATGGGCAGTGGGCGGCCCCGAGGTGGGAGGCGAGGGCGCGGCAGACGCGCTGGTGCTGGATTCTGAAGGCGGGTCCCTGTCGTAGGAGTCGACGAAGCCCCAGTTGATGCAGTCCTCGCAGTACTCAGGGACCAGACACACCGCCGGTGTATCGTAGACCTCCAGCACATTGTCTATTACCACATGGATGCGGTGGTTCACTATGGACTCGCGCCAGCCGAGGTCGTTCTTGACGTCGTAGAGGCAGACCAGACCCGAGTGGCACTTGGTCTCCATGGCGTAGCCCTTCATGGAACAGGTCGACCCACTGCCGTCGCAGGAGCCCATGAAGATGGGGTCTGCGTTGTGCCCGAAGTGCCAAACGTGGTCCTCCCAGGGGGGCAGCCCCGGCGGCACGGGCAGGTGGAGCCGATGCACGGGGAGGTCCTCGCCCGGGGCCTCGAAGGTAACGGCCGGCAGGCCGAAGGTGCGGCCCAGCATGCTGGACAGAGCCCCGCCCAGCGAGTGGCCCGTGATCCACACCGTCGTGGCCTCGGGCACCAGCCGGCGCGCGTCGGCGTAGACCTCCAGCACCTGCCGGTAGTACCGGTCCTCGCGCCACAGCTCCTCCTCGAGACAGATCTCGTCGCACTGGTTGCCGTCCATGTAACAGTCGCACACGGTGTTCCACATCCGAGACACGCGGGCGCAGCAGCACGAGAAGAACAGGTTGTCGTTGATCTTGTCGTTGGGCGCGGTGGGGCCGCCCGAGTCCCACACCGCCGTGGACGTGCCCTTGATGCTCAGCACCATGGCCGAGCGGTCGGCGGTGGTGAAGACGTAGCCGCGCAGAGTGTCGTCGTCCCAGCCGTAGCCACTGCCCTCGTGGTTCCAGCCGTCGGTGCCGTTGACGTCGGACCAGTCGCCCTCGAAGGGGGTGGGCACATAGGCGTTGGCGGCCAGCTTGGCCAGGGTCAGCACCGTTTCCTGGTCGGTGACGTCCGGCACCAGCACGCTGTCCACCTGCCATTGCTGGGGGTCGCGCCGGTCAATGCCGGGGGCCCGGGGCCCGGCGGCAAACGGGCGCTTGCGGGCAAGCTCGTTGCGCCAGCTGACCTCGACCATTTCTGGCGAAGTATGGTGCACGAAGCGCGGCACGCGCTGGATCCGCGCTCGCAGCTGGTGGTCGCGCGCCACGTGGATCTCCGGGTCGGTGGCCTGGCCATTGAGGGCAAAGGCCTTGTGGTCGCCAACCACGACATGGGTCAACTGCAGTCCGGACACCGGCAGGGTGTCAGTGGCGTCGAGGGTTCCGGCCGCATTGAGGTTTCCACGGCTCAATTCCGTGATCCCCAGTGTGTTGGAAAAGTACAGGTTCCATTCCGCGATTGTTGACAGGAGCGTGCCAAGGCCCAGCATCGCGGAGGTGGGGAGGGGCGGCAGTGGGACGCCACTGTTTATTATCCGATCCAGAAGGATATGGGCAACGAACGCCACACAGATCAACATTTGTACATATACTATTTGGTACCACGGCTCATGTAATTCAAGCTGGTATAGTTTAGTGGTAGAATATCACGTTGTGGCCGTGACGACCCAAGTTCAATTCTTGGTGCCAGCAGATTTTGTTTTTTTTGCCCTTCACCCCCATGGGGTAGGGAAATCGATCTCTACCCTCTCAATGGTGCACACAGCGGTCAGGATCAGGCTGGTATAGTTTAGTGGTAGAATATCACGTTGTGGCCGTGACGACCCAAGTTCAATTCTTGGTGCCAGCAATTTTTTGATTTCAAGGACCCCGAACAATCAGGCCAACATCATTTCAGGGAATGGCGTGCTGCCGGTTGTTCGTTTTTATCACTTGCCTTCTCTAACTCGCCGAATTCTCTCGGATACTACCTCCGTGACCGTAAAATTGAACTGTGCCATATCCGACCTCGCTAGTACACATCTCTCTATCATATACGAGCACGATTAATTAAAAATTATTATTAAAATTTTTACAGTTCATCCTGTTCCTGGACCTTCATCTATTAAACAACTTAATACTGCAAATAACATACTAGGTACTAAGAATCAGAAAGCAATATTATTAATTCTAGGGAATGCTGTATCACTAGTACCTATCATTAATGGTACTAAATAATTTGCAAATGCTCCCATAGTTACTGGCATTACTAAAAAGAATACCATAAATACTGCATGAGCAGTAATTAATACATTTCATAACTGTCCATTATTTAATAATATTTGTGCAACGCCCTATGTAAGTGCGCCTCAGCAGTAGAGCTCCTACCACCATAATCCAACTCTACCATATCTCATATCCTGTCTCATCCAATTATGCAATGCAGCGCTGCACAACTCCATCAGCTCCCAAGCACTCTCAGATTTCCATCACCATATGAAGTCCACGAACAACTGAGGATTACACACAGGATAAAGCCGCCCAATTGAGCTGAATGAGGCATGCAGCAAATTTCGCCTCTCCACTACTTCGTTCGGTGGGCCCAACTAGCCCGCTAATTCGTTAAGCACGTCAATGATACAACAATAAATAAATACGGATTAATCAGGCACCGGCCTTTTTCATGTGATCTCTTCGCTTTTTGCCCTTCAGTCGCAGCTTTTTGGCCTCCTTGCGAGCACGGAGATTGGTGTTGCGCTTGGCTTCGCGGTCGCTAATTCCCTTCTTCACATTGTACAGTCGCTTCTTCCACTCCTTCTCCGAGCGCTTCTTCTGGTTCTGATGCTGCTTGACGGTCCTGCGCAGCAGTTTCTCGTCATCCCGGATCTTGGCTCCTTCCGATTGCAGAATGGCCCGGCTCCACTTGGCATTGTCGGCAATCTCCTCCTGCTTTTCCTTGTCCAATTTGTTGATCTTGGCTTTGCGGTTCTCCAGCACCTTCAGTTGGTCGATGGCATTGCGTTTCTTCAGCTGACGCTGATGCTCGAAAGCCGATCCCGTCTTGCCCAGTCGAGCACCGTCGTTGAACTGGATCTGGCCGAAGATCAGATTGGAGTCCGAATCAGCGATGGATGAGATGTCCGAGTGAATGATCTCGTCATCCTCTTCCATCTCGTTGCTACTTTCATCATTTCCGTTCTGCGAGGGATCCTCGCCTGCCGGGGCCTTGCCTTGCTTCTTCTTCATCTCCAGCTTGTGTTTGCGCGCGGCTAATAGCTCCTCCCGGTTTTTGGGCGCACCACTCACGTCCGAGCCGGGCGCCTTGCGAATTGCCCGCAATTCGTTGACGCGTGCTGCCAGTCTGGCCCGCAATTCGTCAACGCCTTGTTTGCTGGACCTCTGTCCGTCCACAGACCGTGCATCCACTGAGGGAGCGGGGACCTTTCTCCCGTTCCGCTCAGGAGGAGGGGCGGCACTTGCGGGATTTTCAGTAGCGGGGGTCGCTTTGGACACATCATAGGCCCTATTGGAGCCGGCGGGGCCATTCTTACTGGGCTCTGTTTTAGCCGGTTTCTTGCCCGCCTTTGCGGGGCTTTTGGAGGCGGTCTCAGGCAGATCAGGCGTGGCATCGCCATTGGCCTTGGCCTTCAACAGCTCCGCCACCGACATCTCCCGTTCTTGGCCGATCGGGTTGCCATTGTCATCGTAGATGACCACATCGTCCCCTTCATCGTCCTCAGTGGTCTGGCGAGCAGCCTCCTCTCTACGCTTTACCTCGTCTAGGGCGCTAGTTCCCCGGTCTGGATCAAACTTGTTCTGTTTTGCTTGAATTGCCTCAGCCTTCCGCTCCCCCTGTCGCGCCGATCCTTTTTTTTTCCATTGAGAGCTAGACTCATCGTCATAATAGTATCGCGCAGGAATCAACGATAGCAGGCCTTCGAAGGAGTTGGAATGGCTATTAAGCCTATCCTTCAGCGAATCGCTCATTGCAGATCTCTCTTTTCGAAGGATACTCCCAAAAAAAAAAAACTATGGGGGACCCAAAGTTGGATTAAGATCAGGAAGCCCTGAAAAAATATTATGCTCAATTGGGTAGGGTTCGGAACGACAGTGTCTGCACACCTAGATGAGCAGGGTTGGCCAAGCTCAGGAAACTGGCAGCTATTTAGACGTCGCTCTTCATAGTACATGCTGTCCTTCATAACGCTCAATTCTTGATGGTTAAACAAGGAATGCCTATTCTTCGACATTAATACAAAAAGGGCTTCAATTTCCAACGAAATGATCTGGTCATCGGTGTTACCCCATTAAAAGCCATTGGCCGGCCATGGCAACATTCCCCTGGGGTCAAATACTCGCGAAAATAGGGGATTCATATAAAAAACTCGACTCAAACAGCTCTTTTTTCAAAGAAGTGTATAATGGTTGACTCGATGCGTTATATGCGCTCAACGTTATGGCATCGCATACTATGTATATTGTTACCGAAGTTATTTTTTTCCGAGTTCCTACTTTCGAAGTGACAGTTCAAGAGAGAGGTTCCTAAGCGCATGTGTGAGATAAAGTATTCACCAACTGAATGAATCCTCGAAATAATTGACAAATGTTTCAGCGTGTCTGATCGCCCAACAGGCAGCGAGACGTGCATCATCGTTCAAGCTTCTCGGGCCACAGGCTAAAATTGCCGTTGTTAATTCGTGAGGTTTTTCACTATTATTGATAAGTGACACTTGTTTTTTCACGGCCTCCAGTGCTTTAAATCTAGTCCCATAGAAGATATTATCGCTCCTCTCGTCGGCGGCCGCAGCCCAGTCGCTGGCACACACGGAGTTGTCTGCTGACTCTTCGCTACAGTATATTTCCACCACCACTCGGTCAGAGAGTTTGCTTAACACTTCTTTTATCCAGTCGTAGTCAGAAATCCTCCTTACCACCCAGTATAACCGAATCTGCATCGAGTCAATGCAAGACCTTTTTATGAGGTATTGAATATCACTCAAGTGAGCAGTGATACCGATTCCACCTGCAATAAAAATAAGCTGACGGAAATTCTGCATCGGAAAGAATTTGCCATAGGGTCCATCGATGGCTATTGTTATGGGACCATCGTCCATCTTGGCTAACTTTCGAGTAATTCCCTTCTGAGCTTTGATTCCCAGGACGAGCTCCCCACTCTTACCAGGCTTACTTCTGGCCTCACTTTCCACAGAATTGAGCTCAAAACCAAAGGACTCGAGGCCAGATTCCTCTCTCGCCATAGAATCTTTTTCAGATTTTCTGGTGTCCTTGGTTACAGAGCTGATAACTTTGTCTGTCGCCGGTTCGGTAGTGGAGGTATTAGTCGACTGAGAGGGCGCAGAATCAACAGAAGTGTTCAATATGTTTTCTCCTACCACACATTCCATTACAGTGAAAGGGTGGGACTGCCAGAACATGTAAAACGGGGGCATATGTACAAACAAGAAAGCCGATTGCGAGCTTCTAGCGAAACGATATGAATCCGGCATTGAGATCGTAAGCGTCATAATATCTTCACCGTGGTGATGCAGCTGTGCTTTTACTCTGCCAGCAAGGCCAATTCGAATAAGGCGGCAAAGGATATCGGATGCCCAAATGGCGACTACAGCATATGTGTGCTTCACTCCATAAGGTAAGACACTGACGTGACACCAGGTTGTCACTACGAAAAACACAACAAGAACTGTATGAAATACCTTGAAAAACTCATAATTTAGTCGAGATATCCAATATTGAGATTGAACCAGAATTGTGGCTGCGATAATAACCCCTGAGACCCCCCAAAGCCAATAGTCAACCGACCAAACGTACCCATATATGCTCTGCTCCGCTTTGACAAGGGAAATGGCGATACCGTGAATAATCATATCAACGATGGTCAAACGGGCAATCCATTTATGAAAGGTATTGAAGGTGTCCAGAGACCAAGGATGACCGATCAACAGGAATATGTTGTTTCGCCCGGCGAAGCAAAAAACCAGAGGTAGCTTCCACATTATCACAAACGCACAGCGGATGGCCACAGTCTTATTTCTCTGCTGAGAGTGGGTGGTGTAGATAAAATTGTTGTCGGTGTAAATATAATCAGTGAAAATGAGCGTGTAGTTCAGGGCGGTAAAGATGAGCAAGATGAGGGTCACTGAGCGTATGGGTAATCGGATGCCCAAATTTTTTGAAAGTGGCTCATTATGGTGGCGACTTCCTAGAGGCGCGTTAATAAAATGAGCTCGGAAATTGCGGACTGGCTTCCAGAGGACCAAGCGGGTAAGCCAAGTGTACGGAACAAATTTCCCCAGAATATGGGCTAAATATCGCATGAGAACGACCAAGCCCCAATATGAAACTAGGGACGCACCGGCTCGCTCAGCAGAGCGGTCATTTGTCATTCTCCAATCAGCGGTACTCATCGCTATTTCGATCTCTTCAGCATTGATAGGATCAATGATCTCGTCCAGAGGGGTATACTGAACCTGTTCATCAGATATAGGCCTTTTTATAGATTTCGATGAGTCTAGAGAAGATTTTTGAACGGGGCACAATGATAAATCGCGGGCAATCGCGGCCGAGGATTCTGGATCGGTTGCATTGGCCACTGCTTGCTCCAAACAAGATTCCGTCAATGCGACGAATTCAGGAATACCACAGAGGCATGCCCTTTGTTCTGATCGCGAGGCTGTGGCACACTGGGGCCACTTCCGCTTTCCTGCCATCCTGTAGCAGGCCCAGCCATACGGTTCCGGAACGTACTGACACAAGGCAGCTGTAAGATGCAAGGCGATAGATAGAATTCTCATAGACGCGGGGATACTATTTTTATTAGTTCACACTAGCACGGTATAATCCCGGCAAAAAAGCCGGGCTATTATATCCAAGCGGCCAGATTAACATTGGGGGAGGTGCATGCATCCATCGTGTTCTTCAGATAAAGTTGTAGGTGAATCAGATCCCAGACGGCGAGGTCATATGAAATACCAAAGTTAATTGAGAAACGGTGCATACTGCAGCAATCGCTAAGGAGGTTTCAACGCGTGTCGGTCATTATTAGAGATAATATACAGAAATATGTACGTATGCCCGTAGCCAACCCCTGGGGTGAGGCCGCCAATATACAAAAAGAGAACCAAGGCCTCTAAGAATAATGGTTGAGCGCCCACAAGCGGGCGTACCCTCCTTCGTTTCCGGCCACCAGCATTTTGCTGTGGGGAGACCAGGCCAGGCTGGACACGTGCCCCAGAGGCGTGGAGGATGTGGGCCAGTTTCTGTAGACGGAAAATGAGGGCACATGCACGATGCGCAAGGCATCGCGCTTGAGTCGGGAGGCCACGGCGAGAAGCTGGCCGTCGTGGTTGAACTTCAGGCTGCTGACGCTGGTGACCAGGTTCTCGATGACTGAGTTTGCCTCTCGGGTCTCGGGCTCGGCATCGCTGAGGCGCATGCCGACAATGGGGTTTCTGCGACTGTATACGGCAACGATGCCGCTCTGCATGCCCAGGGCCAGCCACTGGGCGGACTGGGCCACGGCGGTGACGTTGAGCAGGCTGGGGTCTCGCCAGCGGGACCGCATGGCCCGGGAAGCCACGTCCCAGATGTAGACGTCACCCTGGGCGTTGACCAGGGTCACGGAGTCCGGCTCGGACCAGGCCAGATCCACCAGGCGGCCCTCGACCTTGGCCCCGGCCAACCACTGCCCGTTATGGGCGCTCAGCAGGTTCATCCAGCCGTGGTCACCGATCAGGGCCAGGTACTGGCCACAGGGGCTGACGACAAACTTCTCGAACGAGCGCTGGGTATGCTCTTGCCCGTACAGACGGCTGACCTTCTGCACGGCGCCGGACTCCAGGTCCCAGAAGAACAGGTAGCGGCGGCGGCCGCCGGCAATGACGCGCTTGCCGTCGGGATGAAACACGGCGGTCTGGAAGGGGCTGTTCTCGATGTGCAGCGAGGTGGCCACGGGGTTGTGCTTGCCGTCGATCTGGTAGATACGCAGCGTGCGGTCGAAGCCGCCCGTTAGCACCAGCGGCTGGGTGGGGTGGAAGTCCACCGTCTGGACCACGGCCTGGGACCGCCGCTGCTTGGTCACGTCGGCCAGGCGCTGGATGTCCAGGTCCGCCGTGGGGACCATCTTGAGTCGGGTGGTGGTGACGTAGGAGGTGGTGCGGGCAAGCAGGTCACGCAGCGGGTTGGCGCGCGCGGCCACGACGCCGTCCTCCCCGTCGTCGCTGCTGTCGTCGTCGCTCTCGGCGTCGGAGCTGCCGTGGACGGGCGGGGCCCGAGCCGAGGCCCAGCCCGGGCGCGGGTGCAGGCGCTCGAAGTGCGCGCGCAGCCGCTGTTCGTAGTCGCGGCCGGTGACGGTGGTCTCGGCCGTGGACTTGCGCAGCTTGCGCAGTCGCTGGGCAGCCCCCATCAGGTCCACCTGCACCGCCTCGTCGTCGCTGTCGGCCCACACCGCTGGGTACGCCTCGTCGTCGCTGTCTTCGCCGGAACGGGCGGAGTTGTCGCTGTCACTGGTATCGGAGTCGTCGACGGGGTCGTCGCTGCCTTTGTCCTCGAAGTACAGGTTCTCGTCGTCGTCTTCAGAGTCGGTGTCGGGCAATGACTGTTCGGAGTCCGAGGCCTCCCCGGCGGTGAGCTTGAACAGGGCGGTCTCGAAGCCCTCCTGGTCGCCGAACACCGCCCGCTCCAGGGCCAATTCCTCCCGCGACTTCTTTTCCATGCCGCTGGTGCTCATGGGTGCCGGGGAATATTTAATTATCTAATGGTAGTTAGCGACGGCCTCTGCTGGGGGAAACTTTTTTTGGGCGCGGCCCCTACCCTGAAATAAATTTCCCTAAACTTCATCCTTGTCTGGACCACCCCCCGATACCGAGCGATTCCACCCACCCTTGAGTGATATTCCACCCGGAGCTGCTGTCCATAGTTCAGCGTGATTAGGTGCAGGCTCATGCAGATCGACGGCGCCGTCTCGGCCACCAAGAGCCTGCGCGAGAAGTCGCAACCCTTGCCGGCCCGGGTCCAGCTGGCCACCGAGATCATGGACGGGCGGCTGAACATTGTTCTGCCCCGCAAGAAGGCGGTGATTCTCGAGTGGGTCTTCGACACCCTGGCCATTGACCCGGGCGCCAAGGCTGAGCCCGCGTTGTGGGCGCTCCTGCTGGCGCTGTGGCCCCAGGTCTCGGGCGAGGTCCAGCAGCGGGTGTACAAAAACCACCGGTTTGTGGTCAACCTGACCCAGGCCCTGTTGGCCCGGCCAGCCACCGGTGACTGGATTGAGCTTCTTTCGCAGACCGCCCGACTGCTCTCCTCTGCGGTGCCGCTGTTCGCGTTGGTCCCGGACTTCCAGGTAAGCCAGCTGGTTCTGGCCTACTTGGCGGCCCACCCTGCCGCTGCCACCGCCAAGGGCCGCGCGGCCTACCTTGCGCTGGGCGACCTGATCTTCGAGGGGTGCCGCAACCGCAAGGGGCTGTTCAGTAAGCGCGACACCGATGCCGACCTGGTGCTGCTACTCCACGAGCCGAATGCCGACCACAAACGCCACTATCTCGTGGACTACTTCGCCTCCGGCGGCAACCCCGTGATATCGGCCCGCGTCCCGCCGCCACAGGTCTATTCACAGAGTGACAACCTGCGATTTATCGTTGACGCCGTGGGCGAGGCCCAGATCAACGTCGCGGCCCGTATCGCTGCCCTGGTCCAAGCCTTGCCGGACCAGGCTGCGTTTGTGCTGCAGACGCTGCGCGCCCTGCACCCGAAGCTGGTGGTCGCCGACATGCTCAAGCAGATCCTGAAGCGTATGTTCGAGGCGACTCCGCCCCGGATCGACTGGGGCGTCATCGAGCTGTGTTTGGAGACCAGTCCCGCGTCCTTGCTTGATGAGGTGTCCCAGGTGGACCGAGTGGTGCAGAGTGCCGACTTGCCGGACCAGGTCTTGGCCCACCTGCTTCTGCGGCTGGCCCAGCAACGCGATCTGTTCCGGTTTCTGCAGACCTGGCAGCCGTCGCTGAGCGTCGGCAGAGCCGACCGACCACCTGTTGTGGCCGATGCTCTGGCACAGGGCCTGGAGCTGCTGTCCGCCCCTCAGGTCGCGGCCCTACTCGACCAACGGCCACCGGCGCTTTCCGTGATCGTGGACTGCATGACCTATCGGACTGCCACTAGCCCGGCCGTGCGTAAGGCGCTGGAGAACATAACCCGCGACGCGCCGCCCGAAACCGTCCTCACCATCAGCGAACTGGTGCCGGACTTCCCGTACGACCCGAAGCCCAGCAAAGCGGAGACCCTGCTGCTGTTGTTGCGGCAGGTCGAGGTGGGCACCGCCTCGGAAAAAGTCGTCAAGCGGGTGGTCTCAGCCCTGAGTAAGGACCCCGTGCATCAGGACAGCCTTGTTCTGCGGTTTTTCCCGTCTCTCGAGGCGTGCTTAGATGCGGCCCAGCTGCACCAGGTTATGGGCGCCTGCCTTCCCGCCACGCGGCAGAGTCTGGTTTCGTCGCCGGTCGCCCTTGAACATGTCAAAGTGATGAATGCGGTCATCGACGTGGCGATTGCCAACACTGAACTGGCAATTCTGCAGTTGGCACCCAAATCGGTTTACTCGTGGGACCAGCGGCACCGGGCTGTGGACACGGTGATCAAGTCGGCGCTCGAGTTTAGCGAAGCTGGCGAGTTTGTCGCCGCCTTGATCGATTTCCAGCACTTGCCGGATCCGAAGGCTTTGGCCCGATTTGTGTCGTCAGCCCTGCCTTCACAAGCAGCCTTGTTCTTGGATCTGAGCCGGGTGCTGAAAAAGGACGCCCAGTATATAAAGCAGTTCTCGGCTTCGGTTCTCCCATGGCAGCAGGTGTTGGTGAGCTGCGACTCGCAGCTGAACGCCTCGGAAAGCGATATTTTACAATGGATGGAGAACCAGTCCGCGGAAATGGGTGAGCCGATAATACTGGCGCTAGCGCTGCTCCCGCCGTCGCCCGAGGTCAGCGACTTTACCGCCCACATCGCGACGCAATTGGTTACCACGCCGCATTTTAATGTCCAACTGTTTCAGCTACTAGCCGAACAGAACAATCCTTGGCCGGTAATAACTGCCGTGTTTGTAGCCACGGACCACGCGTTCGAAGCACCGTATGCGAAGTACTGTTCACAGCTCTCTGAATCCGATCGCATGGCGTTGGTTTTGACGGCGGTGGCTGAAAAGCAGTATAGCTTGCTGGCCACCCTGGCGAAGCACCACTTCTTCTTGAGCGATGGTTCAGAGGCGGCAGACCCTGTATCGGGCGCAGATGCCGGTGGGCGCATGCTTCGTAGCTTGCATAAGGCAATCACCATGGCTGTCGTTGAGGCCGTGGCTAATAACGAGGACAGCGTGGAGTTCTGGGAATTTGTAGACGCTTTGTTCCGAGAGCCGCTGCCGCTATTGTCGCAGTACGCCCTGGAGTCAGTACTGACCCACGTCGCGCGACCCCCCATCGAGTCGCGCTGGGACCTCAGTGTGCTTGTGATCAGCCGGGTGCTGCTCTTCAAGCGGAACTCGTTCCGGAACAGATTCCATTTGATCGTGCGCACGCTCACCGCCGTTCTGCAGGCGGTGACAACACCGCATCAGGCAGAGGGCTTTACGCGGCTGGTGGACAATTTCGTGAACCCCCCGCAGCCGATGTCCAAACAGCGCGCGGACCGGCACTGGCTGACGTCACAGGTGGCCAAGGAGCGACGGTACGTTTCGCGCGTGGCCGGCGTGCTTCTGCAAAACATAGTGCTGGTGATTCTGGCCAAGGCAGACGAGATCGCCGATTGGAACGCGGTAAGCCAGGCACTGCGCCCGGCTGCTTTCCTGCTGGTGGATCTTGTCCACAACGACGGCCTCAGGGCGGTGTCAGCCGGCATGGACAACGCGAGCCGGGCCTACTTGCGGAGTATTTTTGAGGACTACAAGCGGTTTGAGAGGTGGACTAGCGATTGATGGCCGATCTTAACCAAGACTCGGTGCCGTTGACACTTTCACTGCGGCATTAATACCTTCAACAGAATGCTCTGTGAAGAGCTGATGTTTAGGTGATAGAGTAGAAATAGGACTAATACGATTATAATTTTGACATGGTTTGGAGCTGTGGACTGCGGTGATCTGCAAGACGGGATGGTTTAGATCGGTTGATCGTGTAGATGCGGCGAATGACGGCAATTTATGGATCGGTCACGCCCATGGAAGCGGTGTATATAAAGCACATGCACAATATAAGTTAAGGAACTAGACACCTGGACGAAGACTCGATGCAGAGACGCTCGGCATGGGGGTCGACACTCGATGCAGACACTCGATATAGACACTCAGGGTCGGTATAAATTCAGCAGCGGTATAGACTCACCATAGCTATGGACACTCGGTACATACGTAGACAGGCACTAGTTACATGCCTAGACGTAAATTGTATATAAACACCCCCATGGGAATGCATGAGTCTGACGCGCAGCATTAAATAACCATTCAGTGTATCGTTTACATAAGGCTACAGCAAGGACACTCGCGAGGCCGGCAGCCGACGAAGAAGGGCAATTCGCACATGCAAATTTATCATCCATCCACTGGAACCACCGCAAGGATCCCCGGCGGATTCCCCGCGTTGGTAAGGGTGATCCTATCAAGCGGACGCGTTAATTTGGTTGGTGGCTAGGGTAGTCGCGGGCTCCCCATGTCGTTTTTCAAGCCCCGGGCAAGCGAGAAGGCCCGTGCGGTGCCGACCAAGGTCCCGTGGACCGAGAAATACCGGCCGAAATCGCTGCGAGACGTGGCGGCGCAGGAGTCGATTGTGTCGGTGCTGGAGAAGACGGTACACAGCGACAACCTGCCCCACATGCTGTTCTACGGCCCGCCCGGCACGGGCAAAACGTCCACGATTCTCGCCCTGGCCAAGGATCTGTACGGCCCCGAGCTGTTCAAGTCGCGGGTGCTGGAGCTGAATGCCTCGGATGACCGGGGGATCGGGGTGGTGCGCGACAAAATCAAGAACTTCTCCCGCACGGTGGTTACGGGGGCGCCGGCGGCCATCAAGGCCAAGTACCCGGCGCCGGACTTCAAGATCATCATTCTGGACGAGGCCGACATGATGACGCAGGACGCACAGTCGGCGTTGCGCCGCACCATGGAGACCTACTCGAAGCTGACCCGGTTCTGCCTGGTGTGCAACTACGTGACGCGGATCATCGATCCGCTGGCGTCGCGGTGCTCGAAGTTTCGGTTCAAGGAGCTGAGCGCCGACAGTGCGCTGGCCCGGCTGCGCCACATCTGCGAGGCCGAGCAGGTGTCGCTGGCCGGCCCGGACGTGCTGCCGCACCTGCTGGCGGTGGCCCAGGGCGATCTGCGACGGAGCATCACGCTGCTGCAATCGGCGGCCGGGCTGGCGCCCCCGTCCGGGGTCAGCCTGGACCTGATCAGCGAGCTGAGTGGGGCGGTGCCTCCCGGCGAGGTGGAGGCCGTGGTGGCAGCGATCCGGGCCGGCAACCAGCGGCAGCTGGAAACGGTGGTGCGCAACGTGATTCTCGACGGGTACAGCGTGGCCCAGCTCATCGACCAGCTGCACGACACTCTCATCCACGACCTCAGCATCAGCAACCACGCCAAGAACGTGGTTGCGGCCACCCTCAGCGACGCGGACCGCCGGCTTACCGACGGTGGCGACGAGCACATTGAGCTGCTCAACGTGGCCAGCCAGATCGCGCTGGCGCTGAAGAGCTGACCGAGCATACGAACACAATTTAATCGCACATAGCTGAGTAGGACTCGCACATAGCTGAGTAGGACTAATTATGACATGACTGTTCTTTTGGACGGGTTAGCCGCGCGATGATTTGGTGGACTGGTGTTGGCGTGTAGAGGCATAGGAGAAGTGTCGGTGGAATGAGAGGTGTAAAGGTATTAGGAGTGCATTAGGCATGTACGGGTACGGAGTATGGAGTGTACGGAGTATGGAGTGTACGGAATCAGAGTGTACGGAATCAGAGTGCGCCCACCCAACGTAGGCCTTTGAGATGCAGCGCAGTGGCAAGAGCAAGCACCACGTTGGCACCGTGAGAAAGACAACGTCCCGTTGTTAAGGACCAGGATCACCGAGTAGGACCCTGCTTTTAGGTCGAATAAATAGAGGCAAATAAATAGTCAGCTATCGCAGCGTTGTGATGTGCCGCAAGGTGGGCCGGCCGTGCGGGCAGTTCCACGGCTTGTCGAGCGTGCCCATGTGGCGCACCACCTCGCGCATGCGGTTCATGCTCAGCGGCCGCCCGATCATGATGGAGGACCGGCAGGCGCGCATGGCGAACATGGCCCGCAGCTTGGAGCACCGCAGCTGGGGCTGGTGGGGGTCGCTCTTGAGCCGGGTCAGCAGCTCGAGCACGTCCGACTCGTCGAACAGCGTGGACTTCGAGTACGGCACCGAGGTCAGCAAGCACTGCTTGCCCGGCGGGTTGTCGCGCCGCACCGCGATAGAAAACCCGTTGTTCTCGAACACGGACAGGTTCTCCTGCACGATCAGCTCGTCCACCGCGCTCAGCTCCAGCGGGAACGGCACGACCAGCGGCTGCCGGTTGAGCACGGTGCGCTGCTGCAGCATCTCGAAGTTGTAGATCTCGTCGCTGGCGTGCTGGTCGATCACAAACAGGTCGTCGAGGTGGGCCTTGCGGTTGACGACCAGGATGAAGCCGAGGTTGAACTGGCCCACGATCTCCATGTTGTCGAAGTCCTGCTTGTGCACCGTCAGCTGCAGCCGCTCCTCGGCGCCCTTCTCGTCGACCGCCCAGGGCAGCAGCTGCTTGCGCGGGCTCTCCTCGGCGCGGCGCGAGCTGGCCACGGCCTCGGCAATGCTAGCCACCGTGAGCGGGAGGTGGATGTGGCTGTTCAGGGTCTTGTGCCGCGCTGCCTTTAGCCGCGATCGGGGGCGCCCCTTGGTCGGCGAGGGCGGTCTGGGGGGCGGGGACGGCGGGGAGTGGGCACAGGGGTGGCTCTCGTCGATCTCGCTTTTGATGGCGGCGCTGCCGGCCACCGGCGGGGCTATCACACTTGGCGCTGCCTTCTCGGCAGCGAGGGGTGCAGGGCTCGCCGCCGGCACTGGAGTCGTAGCCGGCATTGGAGTTCCACTCGGCGTCCCGCTTCGGGGCTCGCTTTGCACCTCGGTTGGCATCCTGCTCCGCGCCTCGTCTTCCTTTTCACGGTGCGCCTGGCTGGCCATCTCACTCTGGGGCCCGCTCGGTGGTCCGCTCGGCATTGCGTACTCCTGCTGCCGCTCCAGCTCCTCCTTGATGATTTGATCCGGGCCCGGGTCGTCGGCACGCCCCGCCGGCGACGCATGCCTCCCCTGGGCGATCATCGATCCCGACCCCGCGAACGACGCAAACGACAGCAGCGACTGGCGGGCCCGCTTGGCGGGGGGCAGCTCCTGGGGCGCGCGGGGCACGGCGTGCTCGTCCGGGGCGAAGTAGGCGGCCAGCGCCTGGCGCAGTCCCGATAGCAGGTCGGCCTCGCGGTGCAGCAGCACCAGGCGCTTGTCCGGAGCCACGTTGACGTCGTAGTTCCCCGGGTCGGTGCGGAGGTCCAGCACGTACAGCAGCGAGTCGCCGAGATTGGCCTGGCGATGGACATCGCGGATGACGTCGGCGATGCGCTTGTGCTGGATGGGCCGGCCGTTGACGGCCAGGAACTGGAACGGCGGGCCGCGGTCGCCGAGCCCGGGGCCGGGCCGGGACAGCACGCCGACCAGCTCCCAGGGCCCGCCGAGCTGGTCGGCGGTGAACCGCACGGGGGCCACGCGCTTGGTGCGGCTGCCCCGGAACACGGTGGCGATGCGCTGCACCAGATCGGCGCCCTGGGCGCGCAGGGCCACGTGGCGCTGGTTGCGGGACTGGTTCTCCACCGTGAGCCGGGCGCTGGTGAACATGGCGTACTCCTGCACCAGCCCCAGCAGCTTCTTGTACTGGGCGTCGATGCTCTGTTCCAGACGCAGCCGCCGCGCCCGCATCGTGGCAAACAGCTGGGTCACCTCCACCAGCGTGCCGCGGGGCGCCGGCACCCGCGTGGTCTCCACGACCCGCCCCGTGTGGTCGAACTGCAGCCGGAACCCGAGGCCGGACGGGCCCGGGTTGGTGGTGATCTCGACCTGGCCCATCACGCACAGCGCCGCCAGCGCCTCGCCCCGGAATCCCAGCGTGCGTACGCGCCGCAGGTCGCTAAACTCGGCGATCTTGGATGTGGCGTGGTTCACCGCCACCATCGCGAAGTCCTCCTCCTGGATGCCGTGGCCGTTGTCCTGGACGCTGAACCCGTCCTGGCCCTGGTTCACGACCCGGATGTCGACGACCGACGCGCCCGCGTCCAGCGCGTTGTCCAGCAGCTCCTTGATGCCGCTGTTGATCGTGGTGATCACCTGGGCCGAGGTGAGCCGGTCAATGGAGCGCTGGTTGATCGGTTTGATCATGGTCGGCTTGTGGGGGCATCCCAGAGGGGAGGTGGGGGGGGATCTTGTGGGCCGACGCGTCCTGAACGCGGAGGGGGGGTCTTGGTCAGGTGACAGGAATCAATCTACCTCCGCTGGTTGCCGGCTTAGGTTGATTAGAGGTCAAGAAAACGGTGCTGAGGGAAGAGGCGCTGGGGGAGGAGGGGGCGCACTGGCCTCGTCAGAGCGACAGCTTCGGTGGAGGGCCAGCAGCACCGTGTGGGCAGTGTCTCAGATCCATGACCGGCGGCCGATCGGGCCGGCGGGTTCATTGTGGGGAGCGGCTGGGGGGATGGCGCCCGGCCGTTCCGGCGCTCCTTCGCGGTCGGTTTCCGTTCCTGTGTTCGCTCGCCCTCATGCTGAGTGAGTCTTGTTGCTGGGGCCCGAGCGTGCATGTCACTTTGACCAATGTTCGATGCCCGTAATTGGCGACGCAGGGGCTCCGCTCCATCGACGCTCAATCCAGTCGCTTCCCACTGTGGAATGGCGTCAATTATTGTTGCTGCGCCGCTCTACCACTCAGATAACACGGCGCACCACGAACGAGCGCACGCAGTCAGCCCGTGAGATAATTGACACAGCCCGGGGGTACAGAGTCAGGTGGTCCCCTCGTACCGGGGTGATTGGGAGTGGCAGGTTCCATGCAAGTCTAGAGCTATGTGGAGACCACCCCAGCGCCAGCTGTGCAGGAGGTGGTTGGGTCCCAACGCTGGGGGGTCCGTCGGGCGCCTAGGGTTTACCTCCAGGGTAATTAACTCGCATCATCTTGCCGGAGAACGGAGGACCCGACGGCTGATTCGGGTCTACGCAGTCTGTGCGTCAAAAAATATTTCTCTTACAGCTTATCACCGCTCAGGAATCAGCATTCCATGCAGCGTCGTGGATATTCTAGTTTCCGATAAAGCTATACCGATAGGAGGGAGACTGTGGGCTATAGCAGGAGAGCCGCATGGCTCCCATACTTCCAAACCAATGGGATTGGCCGCCTAAGAGAGGGTTCGACCCGCCCCCCTCCACTGGCCGGGTCGAACCACCAAGACAGATGACTTTCCGCGGCCTTATGCGCTCGCTGTTTCCAATTATTTCTTACACATGCAGGTAGATAAGGTTAGAGTGTTTGTGTCAACTGTTTTGGGCAACGCTCCGGCTCTATTTTTAGTTTTTGATGGAGGCCGGTTTCTCCGCCGGGGGGGGGGGGCGGGATGTCAGATGATTTTACTGCTGCGTTGTGTTAATCACTTTCCCAATTGGTGGTAACTCACGTGGTTTTTATGCACGAAAAATTGGTCTCACCCTAAGTCCAAGTCACGCTGATGCGCCTCGTCACCTCGCCTCCTGGACTGTATATAAAGCCTCACGAAACCCGATGAGTTAATCGCCACCTTTGCATTCACAGAACCCCTCCCTTTGTTGGCACCACTGCACAGTAATTGAATACTAACTACCATGCTAGCTATCATTGCCACTCTCGCCTCCGGTGTCGCGGCTAACAACAACGCCTTCACTTACCCCGCCGACCATGGCATTATCGTCAATGCTGGTGATCACTTTAACATCAAATGGGCGAATGCCTCTGGCCCCTCGGTCGATCTGATTCTGCGAACCGGTGACCCTAAGGTTCTGCAGACCGTGCAAACTATCGCCACGGGTATCCAGAACCAGGGTTCTTACGAGTGGACGATCCCGAGCGACCTTAAGACCGGTTCTTACACCATCGAGATCGAGGCCGATGGCGACGAGAACTACTCCACTTACTTCACCATCAATGGTAAAAATGTCACCAACAGCGCCTCTGCCAACGCCTCTGCCAACGCCTCTAGCTCGGGTGTCCTGAGTAATTCATCGGCCAGCGCGTCCCGCACCGCCATCTCCAGCTCCGCTCGCTCTAGCTCGCGCGTCAACTCTTCTCGGTCTAAGTTGACCTCTTCGGCCGGCGCTACGCCTGCTCCCTTCGTCAATGGCAGCTCCGGTAACGGCACTGTAGGTGGCGCCAATGGCACCGCCGTCCCCATTGGTGGGGCATCGGCCTCGGTCTCCGCTCCTGATGCTGACTCGACTGCCACTGAATCTGGTGCCTCCGGTTCTAGCGCCTCCAGATCTAGCGCCGCTTCCTCCAGAAGCGCCTCTTCCAAGGGCTCCAATGGTGCCAACTTACAGAGCTGGTCCACCGGCGCGGTTGCTGGCGCTGTCGCCGCTGCTGCTATGCTGATGATTTAAAGTCGCCCCCACTACCTTCTAGCATCAGGTTTGACATCCGCTGACACCGGAAACCTCCCAAAAAAAACTGACACCGCGGCTCTCGCTACCATAGACCGCCGGTGTCAGACTAACTTTGCATCATAATCCCTACTGCGTCACTCACTGTAACGTGCCAGAAACCAACATTTAATTCTAATTCAAGATTTATGTAACTCTTCTAAATTTGTTCACGCTCTGAAGCATTCTGAAACCCCTCCCCCGCTTTCCGCTCTTGTCCCACTCGCGGCGCTGCTGCTTGGTTCGCGTGGGTACCTCAAGCGATGGTATAGGGTTGCCACCGAGGTGGGGTAGCGGGCGCGTTGGACTAGCCTGGGCGGATTGTACACAAGCACACATTGGCCCACTTTGGCCCACTTTGGGCGAAGTCCGGTGCGCTAGTTGGTGCATTTGCAAAGGACATCTAAGGTTTACAGCGTGAAACATAATTGGTCTAACTTGCTGTCTGACACATCAGCTGCGGATCAATATTTGAGTTTCAGGTGCACGAAGTCTCGACAGGAACGCTGTAACAAATAAAATGTTGACAATTGGATGGTTTTGAGACATATTCGTATATGCGTCGAATTCACAATGAGTATGGATCGCTTAGACCCCGGGGGACTCTGCATGCATCGCGTACCCTAAAACGCAATACATCTCTATATTGGTTGCAGGTGTTCCATTTACACATTGCTGGAATGCTAGACAGCGATGTGGGGTGGCATGCTGCACATGACTGGACGAGGTGGTGGGCGGGGCACGGAGAGAACAGCCGGCAAGGATGCCGTAACATTCAGAGACGTGAGTATTGGTGGGTGCCTAACTATGGATTTTTTAGCTTAGCGATCTTTCCAAGCGAAACTCGAGCTCAAGGCCATAAATCAGGCTCGCGATCCTCACAGTTCTCAAAGCTCCGCTCCGCATGATCGTAAATGGCGGGGCGGTTGGCTCGGATTTCGAAGGGTTGGTGGTGTGTTACGGGTTACCCAAGCCTGTGTGTACCTTATTTGTCCCTTAGTGAGAGAGAACTGGGTGCGTAGCAGGGATCGAGCGGTCTTAGGGCTTCATCGTTTTCTGACTCATCACAACTCCGCAAGCTGGCCGTGCTGGCCCGAACAGTGGTGATCGTAGTCTCGCACTGCCAGCGTTGGGAGTAATACCAACCCAGGGGCGGGTACGGGCTGAGGATCCACAGCCATTAAAATTTTTTCGCCCGCTTTGCCTACATTGACGATCCAAACCCCGGTCAGGTGCCCAGACCCTCGCTCTCTCCCTATCTCCCAATCGCTAGGAATCTCCCAATACTGAAACTTTTTTCAAAAGCTCTCCCCTTCTCTTCTTTCCTTCTTCAACGCAGCCATAAATGTCCGCTATTTTGAACGCCGTGAGCTCCGTGTTCCCTCCTGAGACCCTTCTGAAGAAGCGGAAGAACGCCAGCAAGATTGCTGAGCAGAAAGCTCAGCAGATTGCTGACCGCAAGAAGTCGAACGCCGCCAAGAAGGAGGCCATTTTCGCCCGTGCTGAGAAGTACGTCAAGGAGTACCGTGATGTCGAGCGTGAGGAGATCAAGGCCAAGCGCGCTGCCCGTGCCAACAACGAGGTCTATGTCCCCGCCGAGGAGAAGCTCGTGTTCGTCATCCGCATCAAGGGTGTGAACAAGATTGCCCCCAAGCCCCGTAAGGTTCTGCAGCTGCTTCGTCTTACGCAGATCAACGCCGGTGTGTTTGTGCGCCTTAACAAGGCTACTGCCGAGCTTCTGCGCATTGTTGAGCCTTGGGTTGCCTACGGCTACCCTAGTCTGTCCTCTGTCCGTCAGCTCGTGTACAAGCGTGGCTACGGTAAGATCAACAAGCAGCGCATTGCTCTCAGCGACAACTCTCTTATCGAGGAGAACCTTGGTCAGTACGGCATCATTTGCATCGAGGACTTGATCCACGAGATCTACACTGTCGGCCCCAACTTCAAGCAGGTGAACAACTTCCTGTGGCCCTTCAAGCTCTCTAACCCCAACGGCGGCTGGGGTGTGCGTCGCAAGTTCAAGCACTTCATTGCTGGCGGTGCCCTTGGCAACCGTGAGGACAAGATCAACGCCCTCATTAAGGCCCAGAACTAATTTATATTCCAAATATCTAGTATAAAAGACAAAAATTACTGATACGACTTAGGAACGACTGCTAAAAGGAGCATAGCTCTCGTCTGATCAAAGGGTGCTAGGAATTAAATTATACTCATATCATATTACTCGAACTACCAATCCCAATCTAACAATTGTAACGCCACCAAAACAGGGAGAAGATGCCGCCGAGGGAGGATGCCAGGAGCGTAGTCATCGCTCCAGCAAGAGCTCGTCTCTGCAAATGATAATAGGACGTTCTCCGGTAAGTAGGTTTTTGCCGTAGATTAGAGAGGCAATTGGGTCATAGTAGTCAACCAGGAACTCGACGTTCTAGATGATCTAGCCATCTCCCTTATTTACGTTAAATTTATTCATTTACACTGATGTCTGTTCTAGTGACTTTGATGGCTTTGCCTCAGCACTGGGACATACCGACACGCAACTCTTCAACTGCAAAATGTACAATTGTGAGGAGATAATTACTTTCTTCATTTTTGATCCCAGTAATTTCCTTTCAAAACTTTTCTGCTCAATTCATAATGTTTTATTTGACAGTGGTAATATGTTGCTGTCGGAGTTCCCTTTTGAATATTCCAAATGGGGTATATATGGGGTGCCCTTTGTACCCCTCGTGGGAAACTCAAAATTCACCCGAACAACATCTTACAGTGTGTAGCTGTGTTGTCGTGGTGACTGACTGACACCTGCGGCACTCAGTAACTTTGACTGCTGTGTTGAGTAACCCTGCGGCACCTTATCAGCACCCATAGCCCTGACGACGGGCCCTTTATGGCTGGGGCCCTCATACGTGCTTCGCGTTGACTGGCTTCCAGTCGAATGACACCTATGGCGGGGGAAGTGTGGGGTAACCCGAGCCCTTGCCGAGCTATATTCTCGGAGACTTGATCCTATATAGTTCCGAGGTATTTTCCGTTCTACCAGAGAGAGAAATTGTCTCATGCCGTCACCCAAACAGCTATCATTCCCATTGAAGAGTAAAGAAAACTTTGTGTTGTATGAAGACCGTCCGGATTACCACCTGCTTTTGTTAAACATCCCGCCAGACAATCGGTTCACCCCGGACACAATTCCAGCCATTATCGAGGCCATCACCTATATTCGCACCGAGGGCGAGGCCAAACCTCTAATCACAACGTCAACCACGCCTAAGTTTTTCAGCAATGGTCTCGACTTTCAAAGAGCTATCACAACCCCGGGGTTTTTCGACGAACACTACTACCCGTTAATGCGAGTTTTTGTAGAATTTCCCTGGCCAACCATAGCCCTAGTAAATGGACATGCTTTCGCCGCTGGGTTCATGATTGCCGAGTGCCACGACTACCAAGTAATGAACCCGGACAAGGGTTTTTTGTGCATGAACGAACTTGAGTTCGGCGCTCCATTAATGGGACCGCTGATGACTATCTTTCGATCTCGTTTTGGCGCACAGCTGGCCCACAAGATTGCCTTAACCGCCCATCGGTTCCCCGCCGGAGAGGCTTTGGAGCTAGGATTGATCACTGCGAAAGGTGGGTTGCCTGAAGCTGAGGCTATCGCCAAAAGGGTTGCCAAGTTCTCACTTTCACCTAGCTATGGAGCTATCCGTAAGGAACTTTTTAGAGAGCTGATATGGGATTTGAAACGGCACAACCAGGATACCGAACAACAGGAAAAGAATCAGGAGTTCGAGGATCAATTCTATGGTGCGTTCATTGCCAAGTACAGGGCCAAATTGTAGGTATTACCAATTTAGACAGCGAATAAATTGATCAAGCAGATGGTAAGGCGCAAGCAAACTATTTAGTAGCCGGGCTACTTTCTGATGTACACAGTTAGGGTGGATGAAGGCTGCATCGTGGGTAAGGGTGTGTTTACTATTGAGAGGCACGGGAGCTTCAAGTAAACAAAACATTAATCTTCGACCATTTATTGTGTACTACCGCACTAACGATCACTGAGGATCTGCGCTGAGATTACAAAAAATCTATCAACGAATTTTTCTTGAGTCCCAATCTAGAAACGCTAATGAGTGGCACTACTACGCAATTGACTCCAACAGCCACTCTGGGCAATATGCTCTTGCCTAAATTTACTACAAATGCAAACTGCCTATCAATTGCCCCGCTTGAAGTAGAAAAACTGGCTCGTCGCAAAGGGACCGCGTTCACACTCATGGTCGTGGGGGAGAGCGGGTTGGGCAAGTCCACGTTCATTCGGTCAATGTTTGGGGCCGACTTTGTTGTCAACAGGCTGGCCCCTGCATCCCACCAAGGCTCTAAAAGTGAAGTCGTTTCCAGTGTTTGCAAAATGGTGGGCGAAGACCGGTCCCCACTGCAATCGCTTGCTAAACTTGCCGAGACGCCCACCAACGTACCTCAGCAGCCACCTCCCCGGTCTGATATCCATCGTACAGCTGAAATTGAGGTTTACCAGGCAATTGTCATCGAAAACGGTATGGAAACAAGTTTGACCGTCATAGATACACCGGGATTTGGTGATTATACGAATAATCAGAATAACTGGGTTCCAATTGCGAATTACATCGATGCACAGCATCAGCACTTTATGATTCAAGAGGAGCAGCCCAACCGAAGCAGAATCACGGATTCACGTGTGCACCTTTGTCTTTATTTTCTATCACCAACTAACCGGATTCTGGAGCTAGACCTTACCGCCATGCGCGAATTGTCCGCTCGAGCAAATCTGGTTCCTGTTATTGCAAAAGCTGACTCAATGACTCCAGATGACCTGGAGGCGTTCAAGGATCAGATACGCAGCACTCTTGCTGAAAATGAGATCCCAATATGGCATCCGGACCCTCACCAGAACCCCCCCGAGGTCATCAGTAAATATGAAAGCACATGGCCGTTCGCACTAGTTTCAAGTGACACGATTGTTGTCAACAGCTCCGGGAGGGAGGTTCGTGGACGCCAGTACCGCTGGGGAACTATAGAAATCGAGAATCCAGAGCACAGCGACTTCGTTCTGCTTCGAGATACGCTCTTTCGAGATGGGATGCTGGACCTGATGGAAACGACGTCGACCAAACACTATAGTCAACTACGCCGAAAGCTGCGGCTTCTTCGTCTGAAACGGGCATTTGGAATTCTTGACAACAATCGGCTGCCACAAGACGAGCTACAAATTACACCTCATAAACAGCATAACACCCACAAAGAAACGCTTTCAGAGCAGGAGCAGCCCCAGACACACCGTCTTGCTCCTCAGGACCGAGCGTCCCTTAGCTTTCTCTCAGGAGTGCTGCGTCGCACAAAAAGCACCGCGTTCATTGACAACATTAGTAACGAACCCCCCGCCAACGCTGAAAGCGAGCCCAATGGAGCTCGATCCGCTGATATTCCTGCTGCGAAGCCAATGCCTACGCCATCTGACGTAAGTGAAGAGGCAGCCATGTCGATGGGTGGCTTGGAGGTGCTCTCCGTAATCTCAAAGTTTGGTCCCGCATTTCTCGATGGTGAGAGGAAGGAAAGCGATGTTTTGTTACGGCAACGGGCTTTGGGCCTCAAAGCCCAGTTTGAGGTAGTTGCACGCTTCCAGGAGGACCGGTTCGATGCTCAAGCCGCTGAATTGGAACACATCCGTGACCAGCTGAACCAGGATATTGCCAGAATGAATGAGGAAAACAGAGTCCTGGCACAAGAAATTCATGAGATGGAGGTGATCACCAAAAAACGTAAGTAAGATTAACAAAGTTAACACAGTTATTAGACTAAGTAGTGGCTCTGAGCGAATAAATACGGCTCGCTATGAGCAGATAAACATAGCTATACAGTTTTCACATCGACATTACGCAATAGCATATGTTGAATCGGTTCTTCTGTTATCCACGCACGCAGGAAGTATGTTATTACAGCCCCACCAACGAGGGTGTATACGATATTAATTAAACAATACGGTGACAAATAATGACATTTTTAATAAAAAAGTGATTCAAGGACCAAGAATAATTCATGAAATCTTCTCAGGTCCGGAAGAACGCACCTATTCAACAAAAGACAATTTTCTACCACTGTGGACACGCCCCAAAACCTGCATCCTACATTTAAAAAGGGGCTCAGCTCACATGACTCCGTGTGATCGCCAATTGCCCGTGTCTGCTAGTATAAACTGATAAGTAATTTTGCATGCGACTATGGCCGTCAGAGTCATTAAAAAGTACACAACTAATGCTACTGCTTCACTGTTCACATTGCAGAACTGTTTTCGGAGGGTTTACGCCTGTGATCGGTAGGTTCGCCTATTGTCCCAACCGATCCCGTGGCCAGTTCCTGTGAGATTGGCTTTAAATGCGGCTGTGCCCCTTTTTGTTCCACGTGACTATCGCAAGCGATCTCACTGGGCGGGGGCTGTGGAGTTCGCATTCCTGGGCAGAGGGTAGTAGACTTGGGTACTCTCAGGTTTACGGACTGAGACCCTCAGCTGAGGTGGAAAAGTACTACCTTTCCCGCCACCGCGTGATGGGGGGACACCGGGGCAGCATTGGCCCTAGCTCCCCCACCATTGCGCTGTGAGGTCAGGCTGGAGCCCCAGCCATTAACCCGACCTCAACCCTCATCTTCCCAGTCTAAACCGGCAGGCAGCAGGGCACCCTGGGGGCAGCAGGGCAAAAATGAACCAGGCTTGCCCCTGCCCACGGAACGTACTCATGCACAGCTCTCTAACTATACGAAACAAACAATCTTTTTACTGTCTTCACACCTATCTCTTGGCTCTCCAGATTGAGGTGACCGGTCTCCTGTGAACTCAATTGAGATTTAAAGGAATTTACAGAAGCCGCTCGATCATCTGACGCTGCTGACCTTGAAAGTACGAGAGCTTCTGAGTCTTAATCAAAAGTAGCATATTAACGAGCGAGAGATCCTGCGGCGGATTCTTCTAGACACGGGAAGATGGTCTGGTCGCAGGTAGAACATGAGGTAACCACTCCACACGTGGCGTACGCTGTCACTGGTTTTGCATTAATTCTCTTCGGGACAATTTCGCTGTTCATAAAAGAGAGATTGTACCTTGGTGAGGCATCTCTGGCGACTATCTATGGGTTGATTGTCGGTCCGCATTGCCTCAACTGGTTCACGCCTACCAAATGGGGAAACACGGACTATATCACGCTAGAGATTAGTCGCATCGTTTTAATCGTGCAAATCTTCGCCGTGGCCGTAGAATTGCCCAAACGATATATGCTTAAGCATTGGTGGTCTGTTTCTATGTTGCTGCTACCTGTCATGGCATTTGGCTGGCTAATCACGTCGGTGTTTATTTGGAAGCTGGTGCCGACACTTAGATGGATTCACGCCCTTTGCATTTCTGGATGTGTAACTGCTACAGATCCTGTGCTGGCGTCTGCTGTCGTTGGTAAGGGCAAGTTTGCCCGGCGGGTTCCGGGCCACTTGCGTAACTTGTTGAGTGCTGAGTCTGGCTGCAATGATGGCATGGCATTTCCTTTCGTGATCATGGCTGTCGATATCATTCTAGATGAGCACCACCCAGCAGAAATAGCTAAAGATTTCATTTGCATTGGCGTGCTTTACGAGTGTGTGTTAGGCATCCTCATCGGCATTACCATTGGCTACGGAGCCCGCCATCTGATCAAATTTGCTGAGAAGATGTCACTGATCGATCGTGAGAGCTTCTTGGCTTATTATTTTTGCGTGGCAATGTTCTGTGCGGGTGTCGGAACTCTCTGTGGTGTTGATGATTTGTTGGTAGCGTTTGCAGCCGGTTGTGCGTTCAGTTGGGATGGCTGGTTCTCCAAACAAACAGAGGAGAGTCATGTGTCCAATGTCATTGATACCCTGATAAACACAGCCTTCTTTGTATATTTTGGCGCGATCGTGCCTTGGCCCGATTTCAATAACGCTGAACTTGGCATCCGCGCATGGAAACTTGTGTGCCTGGCGATAATTGTCTTGGTAGTACGCAGAGTTCCCATTATGTTGGCTATAAAGCCTATCACTCCTGATATACATACCTGGCGGGAAGCGTTCTTTTGTGGTCACTTTGGGCCCATTGGCGTCGGCGCTGTGTTTATGGCACTTCTAGCGCGTGCTCAGCTTGAAAACGGGACAGAAACACCCGAGAAAGTGTTGCCCGAAAAGGGCCATGCGAACTATTACTTAGTGGCCACAATTTGGCCAGTGACTTGTTTTCTGGTGATTGCCTCCATAATTGTGCACGGATCTTCCATTGCCGTGTTCACGCTTGGCAAACGAATCAACAATATGGCAATTACCCTGACATATACGACAACCACTGGTGATGAACCCTCGTGGCTATCGCGCTTGCCCCGACGCAACACTGATAGTCGCAATATGCTTCAGCTGCAGCGTATGGAAACTGAAGAACCCATCAATAGACGATTCCGTCGTAGGCGACGGCTTAGTCTACGGCCTAAAGCATCCACTGACGAATCCATCAGCAAAGCTGCGGAACGCATCCCAGATAATGTTGGATTTGACAATGAGGGTAAGCATGCTGTCCGCACCGAGCATCCTCACCCCGGTCCGGCTGTGGCAGGCAATCGTCAGGGCGAAGATTCGCCTGACAAGGAAGACGAACAGGCTTCGTCTACTCTTGACTTGCATCTCTCCGTTAAGCTGGATAATGACGACGAACCTATAGAGTTGTATGATTCTGTTGCCGCTGCCAAATTGGAAGGTAAGGAATTGTCCGATATCAACACCTACCGCGAGGGTGATCATATTGTCATAGAGGATAAAGATGGTGATGTTGTTCACCAGTTCAATATCGGCGATTCAGGTGGAGAGATCCTCGGTAAACCCAAACTGGAGATCGTTGCCGCAGGAAGCCGAGCCCCACAAGCCTCCGCATCTAGCCTCTCCAGCTTCTTACCTGGTTCAAGAGATGAGGTTACCGACGTTGAAGGTACCATTAATTCGGGCTCCCGCTCTGAATCTTCTGATGAACTAGAGCGCACCAAGGGTATGCCATCACGCGCCCACAGTTCCTCTTTGGACCTTAATCGTGATTCGAGAACTACTACATCTTCTGGCCAACGTCCTCGTCGCCGCAGTCTTCCTCGTATGGCAAGCACACGTTCGCGTCTGAATATGCCGCGTAAAGGTATCCATGCTTACGCCTATGTCATTGATGACACAGTCGTGGTTGAAAATGAAGATGGTGAAATTCTTCGTAGGTACAAATACGTGCCTCGTGGTGGTTCTACGCCCGGACAGCGTACTCCTGACAGCCCTAATCCCTCACACGGATGGGGAAGGTTCATTCCCAATTTTATCCAAAAGAGGTTTTCAACTAAAAGCCCTCAAACGGAGCCCGAAAAGTTCACGGATCTTGAAAATGCTCCAAATGATATGCTGATTCCAGATCCCGACTGCCCTCCTCTGAGCACGGCAGCCAGTCAATCAGTCAGTGTTGACGATGAGAAGCATTTACGGCGCAGCTTGAGCAATATGCTTCGCAATGGTAAGATTGACCGCCGCCCGTCGCGTCTAAGTAATGACTTGGCACTCAGTCCAGGTGAACGTGCGAATACTGTACGCAGCCAAGCCATTGTTAGTGATAATGAAGATGAGGATGATGTGGCCGTGACAGATTATGATAATGAAGATGAGGATGCGGAACCAGAGACTTCTGTTGAAAGACATCGCCGTCTAGCCGCCTTGGGTATTATAGATACGGGTGTGGAAAATGCCGTGGCTGAACAAAATGGTGATGAAGATGAGCCTAAGATCACTTTTAAACTACCTGAAAGACCTGCCTGAATAATTGTCTCCTCCGCGTTGGGCTCCTGTTTTTATTTAATTGTCATAGATTCTCATGCCGAAAATCGGAGACTAGTGTAATCTGACACTGTATAGTATCAGTATGCACTTGTAACTTTCACTAGTGTATAATTTCAAAGCACGACAAATGTTCTGAGTTATATGTTAACAACTCAAAAGTAAGCTATAACGATCATTAGTTTTCTAGATAGTTTGGTCTTAGGTTCAATTTATTATCAAATAGACGGCTCAGTGACAAAAACTCTTCTATACTCTTCGAACTATGAGAGCAGAAGCCGAAATCTGTTGTGGTTTTTTCAGTTCTATTTTGAACTAAAAATGTAGAACATGGCTAGATTCCGTCGATGGCCGCTCGCTTTGATATATTCGACGATGAGCTTGGTAAAATTCCGCCTTCAACTGTGGGTAAGGGTACCCTGCTCCTGACATCATATGGAGCCTGAGTTTTGTCTAGAAAATAGAAGAAACCAAGGCGCACACTGATGATTATAATTGCCATGTTATAAGAAGCCAGTAAAAATTCCATTCAAGGACAAATTTCCTTCTATACAGGAAAGTGCTTTGTGTTTCGAAGTTAACAACAATGTGGTAGGTATCATGTACTGTGAAGATGCTGAATCTATAGGTTCAAGTGTTGTATTCAAAGTGATGCAAGATCGGGTGTATATAAATCAATTGATTCGGTATATTGGCACGCCTATGAGTACTCTGGACAAATTATGGCAGCTATTCTGACTGTTTAACCCATTCTGTCTTCAAAGTGTGGCATTGTCTGTTCTCTTGAATCAAACGCCAGGTCTGACTACCTAAACAGCAGATATTATTCAAGAGAGAGTTTCTAGACTTTTGCTGAATGCCCTCTCGATTGATGGTGTACGGGAACGAGGGGCTTCTCAGTTTTAGGTGATGCGGATTTCTATGGTTGTGATGTCCTGCACCAACATGACATTCGACATTCAAAATGAATCCATTTTTTACTAGTGCTTGGACTTCTTGTATAGACATTTACTCGTGTGTGTCGGGAAACCTTCGAGTTCCTTGGGTAACTGAGTATTATTGATCCCACTTCCACACGATTAATTACTCGTGGCACGCTATGTCCATTATCAGCCTCAGATGGTCTTACTTCGAGCAAATATTACATATCCACGGCAAAATTTTTTAACAGGCTTGTATTGCTTTAGCTTGCAACTTTTAGTATGGGTGGGTGTCGGTAAGCTTTTCCTGCGGCACTCTCTGGGTGTCAAGCGTTGAAAGTCAGGAAATGTTCGTTCAGTGAAGGATTATACAGTTTTTTAAAGTTCAATAAACCTTAATTACGATCCGGGTTTTATCATTAGGCGTGTATAAATCCTAACTGTGACAGCAGGTCCGAATTTTGGTAACTGGCGCAGCCTTGCTGGTACCAATTAGTGCTCTAGCACTCCTGATATCATACCCAAACGCGTGGGGTATGATATCACGGGAGTTGTATTGGTAGCACCATTACTCCGGATGCATTGGCCGGCGGTAGGGGTGGGTGGAGTCCTTCCAAACGAGGAAAGTCACGACAGTGAGGCAGGCTTTCTTTCGCCGTTCTTCCACTAGCCGTATGTCGTAGTGTCCTTCTATGAGCACTGTTATAGTAAATGCGTAGCATTTTATTCGGTCTAGACCTTTTATCATACTATCTACGTAAAAGCCTATCCAATTTCGTTGTTCTGTCTTCAAAATATATAGTATCTTATGTAGCAAACTGGAATAGCAGTGGGCCAAAAAAATCCCCAATTTCGTCAAAAATCTTTTGTCCCTTCATATACTCACCCCCCACCAGCATTTTCCTGGGCCCTAACCCTGTGGGCCCTTGATACTGTTGTTGTTAAGATGAAATAAAAGTACTATAGGTTTTCTCATGTAATCTCCGTAACGGTGAGAACATTTGTACTCAGCTAGAATAAAAAAAACTCGTCTGTAAATCTTTACCGCCATACCTCTATGGAACTATTGAAGACAGTGCGATTACTCTTGAAGAGATTGTGCACCGTAATTACCTTCCACAGTGGATGTCGCCAACTTACCATGCCCAACCCATTTCCACTATCCCAGTTAGGGCAAATGGTTTAAGGTAACGATCAACATTCCATGATCGAATTTAAACAACGGTGGAACTAGCAAGTGTCGTTCAAAACAATAGCGTATGTGCCGAAAAGGAAATTGCTAGCCAGATCGCGCACAATATAACAATAAAATATTGACAATGTGATATCCTGGACTAATACCAAAGATTCATGCGTTTGTTATTTAAGATTCACACAACCTTAGAATGAAAATAGGGACAAAACTTGTGGCGAGAGTGGTGTTTTCACAATATCTCTAGTACGTGGAATGAATAATATACAACTAGAGACAATCGAGGAGGCAGTGCTTTAGTGCGACCAAGGCTTGAACTCCAAGGTGCTAGACCATGAAAGGCAAGGGCTTGGACAAGATTACTCCAAGCCGGAAAAACAGGGCGAGGAAGCAGGGTATAATTACCCGAAAAGACTAAAAGTTTGGAAATTTGACTCCAAGGACTGTTTCTACGGAAATGATACCTTCATGGGAAATCTGAAATCTGAAAAGATGGAAGGACCCACGCAGCCCATGCCAAATCCCATTCCGATTGCAACTGCATCGGTGGGTGAGGCAAAAGCAGCCATACGCATTGCGCGTTATGGCGAACTGTTGGATTCTGTGGATTGTTAGCCGATGGCAAACGTTTAACAGAAACAACACGGCGGAATGCT